>JAVSCE010019016.1:0-215635 GCA_032199065.1 Smutsia gigantea
TGTGTCTTTAGACTATTCATTTGGGAATGTTCTTCCTTCTTTAAATAGGTCTGGATTGCAATATACTTTCCTCTTAGAACTGCCTTTGCTGCGTCCCACAGAAGTTGTGGCTTTGTGTTGTTGTTGTCATTAGTCTCCATATATTCTTTGATTTCTGTTTTGATTTGGTCGTTAACCCATTGATTAATTAGGAGAGTGTTGTTAAGTCTCCATGTATTTGTGAGCCTTTTTGATTTCTTTCTAAAATTTATTTCTAGTTTTATACCTTTGTGATCTGAGAAGTTGGTTGGTAGGATTTCAATATTTTTGAAATTACTGAGGTTCTTTTTGTGGCCTAGTATGTGGTCTATTCTGGAAAATGTTCCATGTGCACTTGAGAAGAATGTGTATCCTGTTGCTTTTGGGTGTAGAGTTCTGTAGATGTCTGTTAGGTCCATCTGTTCTAGTGTGTTGTTCAGTGCCTCTGTGTCTTTACTTATTTTCTGTCTGGTTGATCTGTCCTCTGGAGTGAGTGGTGTGTTGAAGTCTCCTAAGATGAATGCATTGCTGTCTATTTCCTCCTTTAATTCTGTTAGTATTTGTCTCACATATGCTGGCGCTCCTGTGTTGGGTGCATATATATTTATAATGGTTATATCTTCTTGTTGGACTGACCCCTTTATCATTATGTAATGTCCTTCTTTATCTTTTGCTACTTTCTTCGTTTTGAAGTCTATTTTGTCTGATACAAGTACTGCAACACCTGCTTTTTTCTCTTTGTTGTTTGCATGAAATATCTTTTTCCATCCCTTCACTTTTAGTCTGTGTATATCTTTGGATTTGAGGTGAGTTTCTTGTAGGCAGCATATAGATGGGTCTTGCTTTTTTATCCATTCTGTTACTCTGTGTCTTTTGATTGGTGCATTCAGTCCATTTACATTTAGGGTGATTATTGATAGATATGTACTTATTGCCATTGCTGGCTTTAGATTCGTGGTTACCAAGGGTTCAAGGGTTGCTTCTTTACTATCTAACAATCTAACTTAACTTTCTTGTTAAGTTATTGTAAACACAGTCTGATGTTTCTTTATTTCTCTCCCTTCTTATTCCTCCTCCTCCATTCTTTCTATAATAGGTGTTTTATTCTTTGCCTTTAGTTAGTATTTGGATGGTCTGCTTTCTTTGCTATGATTTTTTTTTCTCTGGTGACATCTTTTTAGCCTTAGGTGTGCTTCCATCTAGAGCAGTCCATTTAAGATATCCTGTAGTGGTGGTTTATGAGAGGCAAACTCTCTCAACTTTCGTTTGTCTGGAAATTGTTTAATCCCTCCATCATATTTAAAGGATAATCGTGCTGGATACAATATTCTTGGTTCGAGGCCCTTCTGTTTCATAACGTTAAATATATCATGCCATTCTCTTCTGGCCTGTAAGGTTTCTGTTGAGAAGTCTGATGATAGTCTGATGGGTTTTCCTTTGTAGGTGATCTTTTTTCTCTCTCTAGCTGCCTTTAATACCCTGTCTTTATCTTTGATCTTTGCCATCTTAATTATTATGTGTCTTGGTGTTGTCTTCCTTGGGTCCCTTGTGTTGGGAGATCTATGAGCTTCGGTGGACTGCGAGACTACTTCCTTCCCCAGTGAGGGAAAGTTTTCAGTAATTATTTCTTCAAAGACACTTTCTATCCCTTTTTCTCTCTCTTCTTCCTCTGGTACTCCTATAATGCGAATATTGTTCCGTTTGGATTGGTCACACAGTTCTCTTAATATTCTTTCATTCCTAGAAATCCTTTTATCTCTCTCTGCCTCAGCTGCTCTGTATTCCTGTTCTCTATTTTCTATTCCATTAACAGTCTCTTGCATCTCATCCATTCTGCTGTTAAGCCCGTCGATCGCTTGTCTGATTTCTGCATTGTCTTTCCTCAGTTCCCTCACTTTGTCCCTCAGCTCTTGCACATTTCTCTGTAGGTCCATCAGCATGGTTATGACTTTTATTCTGAATTCTTTTCAGGAAGACTGCATTTCGATCCCTTCAGACTCCCTCTCTGGGGTTGTCTGGTTGATTTTGGTCTGAACCATATTCCTCTGTCTTTTCATGGCTACAGAATTGGTCACTGATAGTTGCCACATATGTCAGCTGGGCTCTTTAAGACCGCCTCTTGGTGTGCCGAGTCCTCTCGGGTGTAGCTGAACACTGTGCGCTTTCCTGTGTATTCTCGTCTGTCTTTTAGGAGTAGATGTATTTGCTGTGTTTTCGTAGTTAAATATAGTGTTGGGAGGAGTTTTCTGCCGCCCTGCTCACACCGCCATCTTCCCAGAAGTCCACTAGCCAGTGCCAGTTTGTTTTTAAATCTTAAATCATTTTATGGAAAACATAATACTCAGAACTTTACTGCTAAAAGAAATCATTGGAACTCATTCAATAATAAGTCTATTTATTAGGAAATACCTATATACCAAGCATTATAGTGGGCATGATGGGGGATATAAAGATAATTAAAAAGATCTTTACTTTCAGGACCTCATCAGCTCTGTTATTTACCAATAAACATTTAACCTCTTGTGGACATAAATCATTTCTATCTTGAATAAGCCAGTTATTGAAGTTGTATAATATAATGATCTGTAAGATTCAAGATGAATGGTTTTCAGTTTTAGTCCCTTAATTGATGAAGGAAAAATACATGTACTATTAAGTAGTATAAACAAGAGATTTTTAAATGGCTAGTCTTAGATATTTGAACACTTAACAATTTTTCTTTGTGAATAGGTAAAAAATAATTTTTCCAGCAGTTTGAATTATCTTAGGGGATAAATATTGTAAGAGCCAAGTCTTTATGAGAGGTAGCAGGAGAAAAGGTTTAAGGAAAATTGTTACATAAAATTACCCCATTAAGATTTCTGTGAAGCACATTAAATTATACTTCAAAGATTATACATTCTTATTTATTTGTCAAGAAAACGTTATATAATGGGGGGACTAACATAAAAGGAAAAGCCATATGCCATGTGAAAATGTTCCTGCTGTACTTTGGGGAATGCCACTGACTCCTCTGAATCACTTAGAGAGGACTGCTGCATCATGGGGAATTTTGGCGGTCGTGGTGTTCTGTGAGTATGCTTTCTACATGGAAAGTGACATGGCAGCATCATAATGAAGAATTAGCACCAAGTTTTAAAGTAATGGAACTGTCATGTGTATTGAGTGATGTTATTTTAAAATAGGGATTTTTATAAATGAAATAATTTATTAAAGGAACTCTTTGTTTTACAGAATATATTCTAAATTCCACCAAAAAAGAATGGAAGAACTAACTGGAGTTGGTCTGCAGAACTTTTTCAGCCTTTTTCTACTGTTAGCAGCTGTTGCAGAGGTGGAAGATGTAGCAAGTCATGTTTTAGGCCTTCTGAATTTCCTCAAGCCTTCCCTTACAACATCTTCTCTCATTTGGAAAGCTCAGGTGGCCTTCCTCTTGATGTATACCCAGAAAAATCTGGACATTGGTGTTTTGGCTGAGAAATTTTCAGGTGCTTTCCTGGAGAAAGCAAAGGAGTTCTTGGTATCTAAAAATGATGATACGGGGCACAGACAGTCTCTCTGGACACTTCTGTCCATCTATATTGATGGTGTTCAAGAAATGTTTGAGACTAGCCATTGCTTGCATCCTCCCCATGAAAAGCTGCTTAATGATGGTTTTAGTATGCTTCTTCGAGCCTGTCAAGAATCTGAACTCAGGACAGTGTTGAGCTTTCTACAGGCTGTTCTGGCCAGAATCAGGTATGTTGTCTAGTAATGTGCTAATGTACTGATTTGTATTAAAGTTTTTCTTTTGACATACTTACGAAATCCAAATGAAGAGGAGTTGTTTTTACTGATACATTGGCATAAAATCAATAGTTTCTAAGCTGTTCTTTGAAACAGTAGTTCTTCAAAAGAAAGCCTATGTGCAAACACGTAAAACTAAAACTACACCTGGAGCAACTGTGGTGCAGTCGCAGAGCTGGGACTTCACGCCTCCCCTTCCCTTCCTGCCTCTCCCGTGAATATTACTATCCAGAGGTATGTTCCAGGAATTTTGTGCAACCATGAGCTCAAATCTGAAGTGGCTTTTACTGCAACATGTGCAGTTTTGTGCCCATGAGATTTTGGCCACACAGTACTATAAAAAAAAAATAAGTGTCTTTAAATATTTTGCTGCAGAGTTGTAGCCTCAACTACCTGAAATACTTCTAGCTAAGACTTACTATGATATTAATATAGGATTGTTCTTTTGATAACACCAATACCTATACCTAACTATTTTCAGATCCACTTAAATTAGACAAATGTACAGATAAACAAAATAATGGTAAGAGCAGTAGTTATGACATTTTTTGCTTTTAAATGCCTTTTTCTTATAACAGTTTTACCTTTGAAGTATACGTTCTTAAGAAGTTAGATACTGCCATTCAGTGTAGTTATTGTCACTGAAAAGTTGTGTAAAGGTTATGTAATACGGTTTTATTTGAAACCATGCCTGAAGTTAACAAAGAAACTGCTTACCTCTTCCTAATACCATATTTCAAAAGTAGCATCTGTTTTTCAGAGGTACTAAGCTTGGCAATATCTCCAAGTTGTGGAAATTTATTCATTACTAGTTTTATTTATTACTAATTTACTTAATTTGCTTTGTGATGGGCTTTATGTTTATACTGATTAATCTACAGGTTTTCATGTCTCATTAGAATTTATGTAGTTTTTATATTCATCTGCAATCTTCAGTTTAAATTCTCAGTGTTTAGTCAGAGATTTTGGTCAGATAATCATCCCCTTATCCCCTAATAAAAGCTAAAAATCTAAGTTCTCAGGTTTTTGTATGGATAGATAGATGAATAAGTAAATAAATAACTCCATTAGAAGCAGCTTTTACTAATTATGGGTCTTCTCCAATTGTTTGTTTTCAGTCTAGTGTTTATTAGCAGATGTTATACTTTCCCAAGTGCCAAATAAATTCATTTTGTTTGTTCAGTTTTAAAATAAGTGGTAAGTAGTATTTCCCTGTGCTTCCCAGGCCAAATTAGAAATTCCTATATTTTTGGTACCACTTTTGGCTTGTTCATTTATGTTTGTCTGGATATACAAAACAAGGAAGAGGAAGGAGGCCGTCTAAACCCTCCTGGTAATGAGGAGGTACGGGTTCCAAAAGATTCAGGGGCAAAGGAGTAGAAAATGAAGCAGGGTGTATGGACATCTTGGGAGGAGGCAGTCATGGAAGCCAAGTAGCAGAATCCATGCATGTTATTTTTCTGCCTTTTATCATTGAAAATGGATGAGTCCCTTTTAATTGTAACAGTTGTATTGCTTCTTATATAAATTTGTTTTTATTTTTAAGGAAAATTTATATCCTACAAACTCTGCTAATTTCTTAGAAATTTTGGGGCATCATTCTTTTTATTAAGATTTTTTTTTTTAGTTGCCAGTACAATCTGTCATGGTCAAAGAAAAAAACATGAGGTATAAGCTGACAAGTGAAAGTTCCTCTCCCCACCTTCACTCCTTTGCTCCCTAGTTCAGTGGTTCTCCAGGGTGAGGTTGTCCCCCAGGGAACACAGGGCAGTGTTTGGAGAAGTGTTTATCTCAGCTAGGAGGAGTGCTGCTGGCGCCCGGGGATGGAGGCCAGACCACAGTGCCCAGGACGGTCCTCACAGCAAAGAACTACCTGGTCCAACCTCCGTGGTGCTGAGTCCTACTCCACAGAACCAAAATGCTTTCTTACAGAACCTTCCAGACCTTTTCCATTTGTAGCCTTAAAACACAAAATGTATGATATTTCTTTTGCAACTTCCTTTTTTCACTTTCCGTGTTAGTATATGGAGACCTAACTAATTCTTCTTAAGGGCTACTGTAGTTGTTTTGGCTACTTTTTAATGAGTCATTAGTTAGAAAAAAATGAATTACGGGTGTGGAGACAAATTACATTTTATTTATAATAATAATTTATATTTGAATTATTAGCACCATTTCAACCATCTGAGCTTCACTTATTGTACTTAAAAGCAAATTTTTGCTCTAAGTTCAATTTAGTAAAAGTCTTTTAACATTAAGCCATAGCTAATGCATCTCTGTTAATCCATGGGGGTCATTATTCAGATGTACAGAGGTAGGAATTGGGGGCATATTGAAGACTGTTGGTTATAAAGCTGAAACTAAATTTACACTCACATTAGGAGTTTGAGCTGGAATTGGTTTGAGTTTGTAGTTTGCTCTTATCTGGACAAAGGGGCAAGGAGTGTGTTGTTGATCTTAAGGACTGACCTATTTATAAAGTATCCTACTGTTTACATTGATAACATTTAATTCCTTGCACAGATGTTTATTTTGGGTTTTGTTTTATACTCTTCAACTGTGATTGAAAACAATTTCTGTAAGTGAATATCTAATCATGTATGACTTCTGTTGCCAACTTATAAAACCATTTTAAAGCAAGTATAAGGTCAGTGTGTGAATAAGAATGGTGTAGTAATGTGCAGGTCTTTATTAATGCTGTCATTGTTTAGGGACTTCCATCTTTTAGATTTCTGAGGCTTGCATTATAATTTGCACATATTTCTTCAATGAAACTGATTGCAGTAAATAATGAGAGGAATTATGGTTTGATAGTTTGGTTTTATTCCATCTGTCTTTAGTACTTCCAAGGCAGATAATGTCAGGAGAGACTTGCTTTTAGTTGGGGATCTTTTGGGGAAGGGCGTCAGTAATCATTCAGCATTGTTTACCTTAAAAAGAAAGAAAGAGAGAGGAAGGAAGGAAGGGGAGGGAGGGAGGGAGGGGGGAGAAACATAAGAAAAGTCCTATAGATACTGGATCATAGATATGTGTTCCTAATTTCTTAACCTAAAATCTGGAACTTAATTTAAGGTGTTTCATAGGAGTCTTTTAGGTATGCTAAAGTATTATTACTATTAATATTACTAGAAAGATCAAAAACATTTTGGATAGTTGTTAAAAATTAAAGTATAGGCTTTTTTTTTCTTTTAAGTTAGGAACAGAGCTAAATTCTGGCGAATTTTCGTTTAGCTATGGAAGATGGGTTACATAGATTGATGATATTTATTCCTGGCTGCTTCCCTGACAAGGGAAAGAATGAAATACTTTACCTTATCAATCTCTTCTGTTTTCAAATTCAGGTGGGAATAAGATACCAGTCCTTGCATAAATGTGTGTGCAGGATGTGTGAATGTGTGTGTTGAACTAGGTAATAGTTTTATAACTGTATGACAGAGAAATTACAGGTAGGAAGGAACCAAGATCACTGATTAAAGGGAGTAGCAGCTCCCTCTAGGCTGTTAAGAAATAATAACTTCATATGCCACTTTCGGCTAACTGGAGCTGATGGCTCACCAGAGCATTCTTTATTGATGATTAAGTAGCATTATGAAAATACTGACTTGGTTATGTTAACTAAATGCCTCCGTGTTTAAAACTTCGAATGTCAAATCGTTTTAACAATCATCTTTAACATTTCACATTACCTTTCTGGAATCACATTTCTAGTTCTCACTTGCTGTTATTTGAGGTTAATATAAAAATGGCAGCTTTCATTTGTGGAGTTAGGTGTAGCCAAAAGCTTTTCTTTAATTATATCCATTCATGCTGCTATAGTTAAGGGTCTGTCAGCATTTCCATTATAAACCTCCATTTTTATAACAAAGCTATGAAAATTAGCTCTGGGCAAAAACTTGACATACAATGCCTCCTGAGATTCTCCGTCCTCTCATCCCCCTTTTTCATTTTTACTGAAGTAAGGGTGAGTGGTTTCAAAATGCCTTTTGGCATCTGCAAATATCATTTAGAGTTTAAAAGAAAAATAAATTTTCTGGCTTTGTACCTGTTTGTTCTACCAGTTAAGGGAGGTTGTGGACCCTGGAATATAAGCCAAATGGATATTGATCAACTGACATCCTATTTTGTATTAAACAAGAGCCTGGTTTCAAACAAGTCTAAAGACAGTTTAAAATTTCCTCTAAGATATATTGAGACTAAGAAATAGTTCAAGGGATGATTACCTTTTTTGATACTCTATGTGCTCAAGTACAGCTCCTCTTTTGACTCTTTTTCCTGGCTTCAGAAAACATTTTGAAACACATATATCTTTAAATCCCTTTCCTTCTTTTCCAATGAGCCTAGAAGGTCATCTGTTACATGTCTGCTTTGACATTTGGGGTGTGTGTGTGTGCACGTGTGCACGCATGCATGTGTGTGGAACTGTGTTTATTATTCCCCTCAGTATTTTGTGTGCTCACTAGTTCTAGTTAACCTTTGTTGGTCTGGTATCATTTATTCTAAACATTTTTTTTTTTTCTTAAAATCTTTCCTTCAGTGAGAGAACTGGGGGTTCTCAAGGTAGGAAGAATGTGGTATAAGGAAGTATTCTTGTGAGAGTCTGCTGTATGCCAAATAATGTACAGGACTTTCCAGGTAAAATAGGGTACTTTTGACAGCACGCAAGCCTTTTCCTCCTTTTGTTACTCGTTGTTCTGTTAGTTCGAATGAGTTATAGCTCTTAATTAGTTGGTTGGTAGAATTTCAATATTTTTTAATTTACTGAGGTCCTTTTTGTGGCCTAGTATGTGGTCTATTCTGGAAAATGTTCCATGTGCACTTGAGAAGAATGTGTATCCTGCTGCTTTTGGGTGTAGAGTTCTGTAGATGTCTGTTAGGTCCATCTGTTCTAGTGTGTTGTTCAGTGCCTCTGTGTCTACTTATTTTTTGTCTGGTTGATCTGTCCTTTGGAGTGAGTGGTGTGTTGAAGTCTCCTAAAATGAATGCATTGCTTTCTATTTCCTCCTTTAATTCTGTAAGTATTTGTTTCACATATGTCGGCGCTCCTGTGTTGGGTGCATATATATTTAAAATGGTTATATCCTCTTGTTGGACTGACCCCTTTATCATTATGTAATGTCCTTCTTTATCTCTTGCTACTTACTTCGTTTTGAAGTCTATTTTGTCTGATACAAGTACTGCAACACCTGCTTTTTTCTCTTTGTAGTTTGCATGAAATATCTTTTTCCATCCCTTCACTTTTAGTCTGTGTATATCTTTGGGTTTGAGGTGAGTCTCTTGTAAGCAGCCTATAGATGGGTCTTGCTTTTTTATCCATTCTGTTACTCGGTGTCTTTTGATTGGTGCATTCAGTCCATTTACATTTAGCGTGGTTATCGATAGATATGTACTTATTGCCATTGCTGGCTTTAGATTCATGGTTACCAAAGGTTCAAGGGTTCTTCTTTACTATCTAACAATCTAACTTAACTTTCTTGTTAAGTTATTGTAAACACCATCTGATGTTTCTTTATTTCTCTCCCTTCTTATTCTTCCTCCTCCATTCTTTATATACTAGGTGTTTTATTCTTTGCCTTTAGTTAGTATTTGGATGGTCTGCTTTCTTTGCTATGATTTTATTTTCTCTGGTGACATCTTTTTAGATTAAGGAGTGCTTCCATCTAGAGCAGTCCCTTTAAGATATCCTGTAGAGGTGGTTTATGGGAGGCAAATTCTCTCAACTTTCGTTTGTCTGGAAATTGTTTAATTCCTCCATCATATTTACATGATAATCGTGCTGGATACAATATTCTTGGTTCAAGGCCCTTCTGTTTCATTACGTTAAATATATCATGCGATTCTCTTCTGGCCTGTAAGGTTTCTGTTGAGAGGTCTGATGATAGTCTGATGGGTTTTCCTTTGTAGGTGATCTTTTTTCTCTCTCTAGCTGCCTTTAATACTCTGTCCTTATCTTTGATCTTTGCCATCTTAATTATTATGTGTCTTGGTGTTGTCTTCCTTGGGTCCCCTGTGTTGGGAGATCTGTGGGCTTCCATGGTCTGAGAGACTATTTCCTTCCCCAGCTTGAGGGAAAGTTTTCAGCAATTAGTTTTCAAAGACACTTTCTATCCCTTTTTCTCTCTCTTCTTCCTCTGGTACTCCTATAATGCGAATATTGTTCCGTTTGGATTGGTCACACAGTTCTCTTAATATTCTTTCATTCCTAGAGATCCTTTTATCTCTCTCTGCCTCAGCTTCTCTGTATTCCTGTTCTCTGATTTCTATTCCATTAACAGTCTCTTGCATCTCGTCCAGTCTGCTGCTAAGCCCGTCAATGGCTTGTCTTATTTCTGCATTGTCTTTCCTCACTTCCCTCACTTCCTCCCTTAGCTCTTGCATATTTCTCTGTAGATCCATCAGTATGGTTATGACTTTTATTCTGAATTCTTTTTCAGGAAGATTGTGCATGTCCATCCCATCAGGCTTCCTCTGTGGGGTTGTCTGACTGATTTTAATCTGGACCATATTCCTCTGTCTTTTCATGGCAGTAGAAGTGGTCGCTAGTAGGCGCCACGTGTATCAGCTGGGAGAACAAAGTCCCTTCTTGCTTGTTGTTCTCCTTGCCCTTCTCCCGGGCTTGAGCTGTTTTCCTGCACACCGGGAGGCAGTCTCTGGGATAATCCCCTGAACTGCCTGTATGCAGGGTTGCCCTCAGCCTGGACCTGGTTCTGGGGCTCTTTTTGCTTAGCTGTGCGCCCGCCAGGGAAGGGAATGAATGGCAGGCTGCTGATCTCTGTGGGAAGCCTTGGCGCAGCTGCTTTGCCCAGCTGCTGGCCAAGGGGTCCGAAATTCCCCAAGACTCCCAGCCTGCTGGGCTGAGTGCGCTGGGACGATTTTGTTCCGCTGTTGGGCCCTTGTCTCTTTAAGACTTAAAAAAAAAAAAAGCCCTAGTCGGGATGTGATTCTGTGAGGATGCTGTGGGTGGCCCCGCTCCTCCACTGTTCCCCAGCAGTGGCGGCTCCACCGGACCCTTTGCGACTCTGGCTGGGTGGGGGGAACGAATGGCTGGCTGCTGATCTCTGTGGGAAGCCTCGGTGCGGCTGCTTTGCCCAGCCACCTGCCAAGGGGTCCAAAATTCCCCAAGACTCCCAGCCTGCTGGGCTGAGCGCACTGGGACGATTTTGTTCCGCTGTTGGGCCCTTGTCTCTTTAAGGCTTTTCTTTTGTCCCGGGGAGCCGGCTGAGAGGACCCGCTTGCGTTCTCTGTCTCAGATCCTGCACTTCTATTTCTCTAATCTCCAAAAAACCTCGCGATGCGTGTCAGTGCTCCCAGCACAGATCACCAGGGCTGGTTATTTGGCGGGCCTGTGCTTCCACTCCCTCCCTGCTCTGAATCTTTTCCTCCCACCGGTGCGCTGCAGTGGGGGAGTGCTTGGGTCCCACCAGGTCGCAGTTTTGTATCTTACCCGCTTCATGAGGCGCTGAGTTCTCGCAGGTGTAGCTGTAGCCTGGTATTGTCCTGTATCTTCTGGTCTCTCTTTTAGGAATAGTTGCATTTGTTGTATTTTCATAAATATATATGGTTTTGGGAGGAGATTTCCGCCGCCCTGCTCACGCCGCCATCTTCCCAGAAGTTCAGCTCTTAATTAGTGAAAAATAGTAGTAAAAATGAATTTGAGGCAGAATTATGATTTCTAAAATAACCAAATCATCAGTTATTTACTTGCATAGTTTGATTAGCAAAGCCCAGACTGCCCAAAATATCTGCAGATCTGTTGCTGTTTTATCATATATATATATGGTATATATGTATATAATTTGATGCAGATTTTCATTTGCTGTGATGCAAATTTTGGGGCATTATTCCAATAATTTGGGTGCAGGAGTACCTGAGTATATTCCAAGGAAGTGTATTTCCAGTTTTTATTAAAAATCAAAGACATTGCTCAATAAGAGTGAGCCATTTACCAGTTTTGGTTGCTTCAGAAAAAGCATAAGCATCTCTAATGGAAGGTGGTATAAATCTTAGTATTTGGGCACTATATAAAATGTAAAGATTTCTTTTCATCATTAAGTATTTCATATTATATTTCATCTGATATTTTACAAATACACTATGAATTACTATTTTGACTTGTTTAGTTTTTACCAGGCTTGAATTTGACAAAACATATTTATTATAGCCCCTCTATATTACATATTTTATAAATTCATGCAATAATATAAACTACTTACCTTATTATCTTGGAACGGGCTGTGTACTTTTTTGTATTTTGTTGAATAATATTATCTACTTAACTTTTCATGTATAGGAATTAAAATTTGGGTGATTTTTTTTTAAGTTTCCAACTAGATCTTTGATATTGAGATGAATTCTTGGATAAGTGAAAAATTATATTTAAAATATTGAACGGGAAAACGTACATGTCCAAATCCCAGCTTTATTGGTAAAATGAGGATAGTAGCACATACCTCACTAGGTAATTTGGAGGATTAAAAGCAGTAATGAATGTAAATGGATAGCACAGTGCATGGCATATTAGTAAGTGTCCATAATGTCAGATGTTGCTATTTCATTATCATTATTTTGAAAAGAACCCATAGTAAAATCATTTCTTTGTACTATATGCCTTTCAACCTCAATGACTGTACATTTGGACTTTCCTTGGATGGTTCGGTTCCTAATGCATTCCTAATATACTGCCTTTAACATAGTGGCCGTTGAGTAAGTGCTTTTGATGTGTAAAAGAATCAGTTTCTTTAAAAACTTTGAAAGGGAACATGAACATTGCCTCACAATTGATTATATAGAACAGTTGGAAATTGTGATTTTATATTGCCAAGATGGTAAGCAGCTGCTATAGAAAAAGAAAAGGAATTTTTTAGGGTAGAAATGTGACATGTATGTATATCCTCTGTCTCTATCCAGTTGACTGAGATAATTTTTATTTTAATGTCTTCTTTGAAGGATCTCTTTATCATTCCTTCTTTAGTCTCACTACCATTTGCTCCACTTTTAGAACTTTATTAATGTTTGCTTAATGTCCCTGCCTCCAGTTCCTTCCCTCCTCAACCTTTTTTATTTTTAACAGCTTTCTTGAGATGTATCACTTATCATACAGTGAATTCACTTATTGACAAACTTTATTAAGAGACAATTCACCTACCATACAGTTAATGGTCTTAGTATATCCACAGAGTTGTGCAACCATCACCACAATTTTAGAACAGTTCATCATCCCAAAAGGAAAAACCCCTAGTTCCCTTAGCAGTCCCTCTCTCACTTTCCTCTACCTAATCCTGTTCCTACTAACCACTAATTTACTTTTTGTCTGTATAGATTTGGCTCTTCTAGACCTTTCACATAAATGGAATTATATGCCATGTCATCTTTTGTGACTAGTTTCTTTCACATAGAATGATTTTGTGGTGTATCCATACTGTAGCATCTATCAGTAACTTCATTCCTTTTTTTTGCCAAGTAATCCATTTGAAGAGTGTATCACATTTTGTTTATACATTGGTTGATGGACATTGGTTTGTGTCCACCTTGTGGGTATTGTGAATAATGTTGCTGATGAGCATTCTTCTACAAGTTTTTTTTTAATATAATTTATTTTATTATCATTAATCTACAATTACATGTGCAATATTACGGTCATTAAACTACCCCTTCATCAAGTTCTTGTACAAGTTTTTATGTGGAATTTTTTTTTCTCTTGGGTATATACCTTGCTGAGTCCTATGGTAACTGTTTAACCTCTTGGGGAAATGCCAACCTGTTTCGAAAGCACGATCTTACATTCCCACTTGTAGTGTTTAAGGATTGCGACTTCTCCACATCCTTGCCAACGCTTGTTGCTAAGTTGTCTCTCTGACTGTAGTGATCTTAGTGGATGTGAGTAGCATCTCATTGTGGTTTTATATCTGCATTTTCCTGGTGATCAAGAGTTTATTGATCATTATGTCTTGGGGAAAATACCTGTTTGGATCCCTTGCCCATTTTTAAACTGGGTTCTCTTTCTTTGTTGCATTGTAAGAATTCTTTGTATATTCCTGATTAAAGTCCCTTATCAGATATATGATTCAGAAATATATATTCCCATTTTATGGATTGTCTTTGCACTTTCTTGATGTCTTTTGCAGCATAAAATGTTTTAATTTTAATGAAGTCCTATTTTTTCTTTTATTGCTTGTGTTCATCTCATGTTCTCTTGCCACATTTATCTTCTTGGAGAACAGATCTGCTTATGTCATTCTGTGTTTTAACACCTTTAATGACATCCTGATGGACACAGAAAATTTCAAATTATTTATCATGGTCTTCAAAGTCTTCCACAGTCTGACGTTACCTATGTCTGCAACTTTTTCTTGTGAATCCCCTTAATTTAGTCAGGTGGAACTACTAGTTCTCAGAAAATCTTTAAGTCTTTGTTACCTTTGTTTACATTTTCCTGTCAAAACCAGTTTGAGGTTCAGGCCAGAGCATGCTAGCACGGTAAAACCAGATCTCAAGACTGAGTAAGCTGAAGTTTATGATGACCCATGATTAAAAAAGGGTTACATCTGAAAATGAAAGCAATTGTCAAAGTCAGAAGTAAGGAATGGTCAGTGCTGATCACAGTAGGCACAGAGGTGGAGCAGCAGTGTAAAGAAAAATAAAAAACAGAACCAAAGACTTACTTAAAGGGATTTGGAGGAAGGGAAAGTGGTTCCAGAAGTTAGCGGGAAGTACATGAGAGCTAGAGATGGATTCAGGGACCATCACACATGTGCATCCTATTGGGGAGGAGCCAGAATTCTAGTAGACAGTTCCACAGTAGCAATTTGTGCTTTTTTGCCTATGCTCCTTAAGGAGCCCCAGCAATGTCTGAGAGTTGCTCCCCTTGCAGCATACTATAAAAAGCAGGTGCTGGAGGGTCAGTAAACCTGAACTCAAATCACCCCTCCTCCCCTTACTAACTGTGCAATCTTGGGAACTTACTTAACCTTTTCTGAGCTTCAGCTGCATTTTTGTAAAATAAGAACCATCATGTAGGTTTTCTTTGAACATCTACTTAGATCTCTGCTGTCCGTACACAATAGCTACATATGACAATTTAAGCTTCTGGTATTATTGAAAAATAAAACTTGTTTCTACTCTAGCTGAAATTTTATGAACTATTTTTATTTTTTTATTTTGCCAATTCAGTAGTTATCTCCAAACTGTCTTCCAGTGAAATAAGGAAACAGGTGAACTGTGTGAGCCTTTGTGCTTATACTTTGATTTGAGAGTTTCAAGAACCTTTTTATATGAGGCTGGGTCCACAGGAGCACTTTGAATCTAAAAGTAGAGATCATCTGTATTTGTATTGGGTTGAAAGCAGGTTATGTGGAACAGAGAACAGAAATAATGGACTGGAGGAAATAATAAAATAATTTAAGACAGTTCCTCAGAATGGATGATTCCTTATTGAAAGGGCCTATTGAGTGAGTCCAGCACAATGTCAGAAAACCAACTCATAGCAAAGCACATCTGTGTGAAATTGAGAAGGCTGGGTACGATGAAAAGGTACCAAAGTTGCCATGGACTTCTTAGTCTTTGCCTCCTTTTCTAGACTTATATATATTTTTTATATTCCTTGTGCTCCTAGTCTTGTAATCTCTAATTACAGCCTAGGTCCCAATAATTATAAAATTAAAGAAAAGTATCAGTAGATCTCTATATTAGATTTTTTTCATGATTACTCCTACTGTCAAGAAGTAGATGAATGGAGCTTTATGACTCCTTTTCTGATTCATAGTTCTCAAAGTTTGAAGTTAAGAAAAATCTGTTTTTTTTTTTTTTTCTGGCTGAAACAGTAAACCCACCTCTCATAATTAGAGAAGAAAAGGAGGGAAAGTAAGGGTGGAGAAAGAATACTGTGAAACAAATTGGGATGAAGAACACTAGAATAAAAGAATAAGGACAAAAGAAATGTACTCTATAAAGGAAACATTTCATTCTTTTCAAAGTGAATCAGCTCAGTTGTTTAGGGAATAGACGTGCCATGATTATTTTCTGTACCAAGCACTGGAATATTTCTTTTTAGTAAATGGTAATAAATCAAAAGGTTGGGATGAGGTGAACACTCCTTTCTGCAATCTTAGTTGTGTCACTATGGTTCCTTGTGTGAACCCCATGGTTCACAATAGGTATTTAGACCACCCAGATCGTTGAAACTTTAGATGAAATTCCACAGTGAGGTTGTAGAAGGCATTACTACTGTGCTCTTTCATGGCACCGCACAAAGCTAGGTTTCTTAAACCAAAGACATGTTGTCATAATAAATATATTGAAGACCCATAAATCCCATGTGTGACAAGTTTTGCTGAAGTTAACTCTTTTCTAACTATGGAATGGGTAGAAGTTCCTGAAATTATGACTTTGGTAAGTGTAAACAAACTCGTTAAGACAAACTGCTGTTGTGGCTTTTGGTTCTAGAAGGGAAATACTCAGAGAAAGCAAGTGAGGAAGTGAATAACCTTTCAGCATTTACGTCCAATAAGAAGAGTACAATAAGCTACTAGATGCATTTTTGAATGGTGTGATGTGTCAGTGAGGGAAGGAAACCAATCTTTTAATTATCCCACTTACTATTTTTACATTAATAAGACTTCAGAAGGCACTATAAATTGTAGCAAAAGTAGATTCATTATAGTTTAAAATATTCCTAGCTATCCTCACCATCTTGTAATTACCCCAAAGTTATTTTTTTAAAGATATGTTTTCTTAGAAAACATCAAGAGTACATTTTTGTTTTATGATATGAATTTATTTTGCCGCCATATGGCCTATAATGAACAATTCCTTACCTTTCCCCACCTACCTGTGGAGAAAGGGTAAGTAATTGCTCTGGTTTTTTTTTTTTAACAAAATTGAGAACAAATATAAGGAGTGAAACTACCATTTGGAACTCTTAATTTCAATTGTTTCTTTTTTACTTACAAGATATATATTTTTCTCTCTTTAGGTTATCTCTTGTCAGATTTAAGGCTTATTTAAAATGAAAAGAAAGCTGGAGCAATTTTCTTTATTCCATTTCAGTCTCCTAAGGCCTATTTCCCCCTGGTGAGCTCATAGCAACAGGGGGGTTTAAGGGAATTCAGCTTTCTGCAAATTAATGTCTCACATCATGAAAATTCAGGACTTTTTTTTTTTTAATCTTGAAAAGTAATACAGTGAGTGCGAGTATTATTTCTTGCCAGCGGGTGGAAGATGAATGATTTTGTCACAGTTTTACTGCTTGATGAGCAGTGTCCTGAGGGTCAGGCTTAAGTCTGTGTCACTATGCTGCTCATTACTCTTGAGCTAAATAAGGGCTGATTGGATCTAAATTGCCTAGCACATGGGCCACAGATGAGCTCAGTGAGCAGGGGATGACCTGCTATTCAGTCTGGGAGTAACCCCGGTGTGCAAATGCAGCATTAGAACACCGTGGGAGAATGAGAGGCTACCGGCTGCTGCCAGCAAAAGAAATCGAAATGTAAAAACTCTTTGATGCTGTGATGTTAGAATTTGAAATGTAGGAAGTGACAGGTTGATGGTACTTATCAGCTTTGGCTGGATTAGAGAACAGTGTCATCTTGCTTATATAATGACAGAAGAATGAAGCCAGAAGCTAACTACTGTGCAGAGCAGAGCCGCTGCAATTGCCACAGCCAATCGTTGCTGCCTCCTACTGGCAGTTTTCCTGGAAACCAGTGACAAATAATGAAGAAAAGAGTCTCTTCTGTAGATTTCCAGGAGTTTGGGACTCTTTGGTGGTAAAAAGCTGCCAGTGGTAGGATGCAAAGAAAGGTAGTTTGGGCATAATTAATAGTAAGTTACTCTAAGAACATCATTATTAGGAAATCGGTTGTTGCAGAATTTTCTAGTTAACCAGGAGTTAATCCATTTATGAGGTGACACCACCATGGCAAGAAACCCCAGCACACTCTTCCTGAAATAGAGTTCTTTCAGGGGCCTCAGTTGGCTTGGTTGATCTCTCGATTATGTATTTTTATCAATAACAGCACTTTACTAATAGCTAATCTTCAAAATCTAACAACAGACTACCAACCACAGTGTTAACACAGTTTGAATGGTACCTGATAATACAAAGTGAAAATGCCCCTGATTATGTAGCTTATGCTGCATAAATCTCCTTCTTAGGGAAGGAGGTGGGACAAAAGGATAAGGTTTCTCCTATAAGTCAGGTGATATAAAAAATCAAAACTATCAAAACCCTTTAAGACCTCTTTTGTTCCATTTTATTCCTGCAGTTGTAAACATTTTTTTAAATCAATATTAGGCTATTAGATGTTTGCGATTTAAAGGTTAGAAAATGTAGACAAGTTTGTAAAAAAGTTACTTGCCTTACCATGCTGAGAGAACTGCTGATATTTTGTTATCCTTCCACACTTTTCCCATTCATATACATTTTTTAAAAATGGGGTTAAACTCTGTTTTGTGGTCTGCCTTTTTTCACTTAATGTATCATTATTTGCTGTCCATATCAATGACATCTACATTATTTTTGGTGGCTTCATAGTATTCCATTGTGTGGATATACTATAGTTTGCTTGATCAGTTCTTACTGGTGATAACTTATATATGTTTCTGAATTTTTTGCCATTAGATACAAAGCTGTGATGAATGTTTTTGTGTATCTTGGCAGAGTTCTTGGGTACTGTTGTACAGACTGTGCACTGCACAACTCCAGAGCTGCTATTCACATTATTAATGAGGCTTTGATCTTCACAGATATGTCTGATTATATGCAGAAAGGTATTTTTTAAATAATTTAGTTTAAAATACAGAATCTTACAGTTCTTTTAAAAAATTGAGAGACATCCTTTATATTTAAGGGCTATTCATAGACACACATATTCACAATTATATACATTCTACCGAAGCAGATTTTTAACTATTAGAAAACCTTAGACTAGAAAATCTAATTTTTTCCCTTTACAGCAAAACTGTAGTTCTGTGTGTTGAAAACATAGAAATAGCTTTTAGAGTTTGAAGTGATATGATAGGTGAAAGGATTAAATTAAATTAACTTTCATCTCTCAGAATTTAAAGAAGTATTTGCCAGTACAGGTTCCCTACTATTTTCTTTAAGTCCTTTTTTTCTTACTATTAATATCAAATACAAAGTTTTCAATATAAATTCTCAAGCACTTGAAAGCTCTAGAGAGTTTTTAATGCCTCTCTTTTTTATTTTTATATTATCAAAATTCATGTATCCTGTAAAGAATTTAAATAATACAGAATTGTGTGCTGCAGGAGAGAAAAGCCATTCCCCTCCTAAGCCTCCCTCTCTCAAAAGCTACCAACCACTCTTAACCCCTTGGAGAAGATTCTTTTAAACTGCTGTTGCTTCTCCTTTATCCACACTGCTTCATTTATTACCTCTTTTATTTCAAGTGAGAAAAGTGGGAAATTTCTACAACTTCAGTTTTTTGATGACAGGAATATCAGAGACATCTGTCCCACACATCCACACACACATACATTGTATAAGGCAGCATTGTATCTCATTGTATAATAAATCTTAATTTATTTAACCCTGGTGGGCATTTAGGAACTATACATGATTATAAGTTGGAATTGGCTCTTGTACCAATCTGACTTTCCAAGATCCTGTTGAAAATTTGGGTTGCTCAGTTTATTTAACTCAGATATTAGCTGTAGTTCAATTTTTGTGAGCTATTAATAATATACCCAGCATTAAAACAGCAGAGCACATATCTACTTCAGTTACTTTGTTTGCGTAAATCATATATAGAATAATATTTTGCTTATAGTAAGAAATGTCATAATTTTCAAAAGATTGCAAACATGAATTTTAATCCTGACTGCCACTTTCACTATGATCTTCAAATCATGTAATTTCTTTGAACCTCAGTTTTTCTAATCTGTAAGATGTCTGTAATCAACATATTAAATCGCTGGTTTGAAGAATAAAAAAGATAATACGTGTTCAGGTGTTTAGCAGAGTACCTAATAATGTGCTTTTATTATCATCACTGCTTGTCCATTGGTTTCAGAGATGTGCAGGAACATACACTACAAGTAAACTTAAGATACGAAGTTTCCCACTAACTTAATATTTTTAGAGCTACACTCTGAATCAGTTCAGTGGTATTCCATGAAAAGTGTACTGTTTATACTTGAAGTTAAAGTATAAATAAGTTAACTTTCCTAGTCATGTCTTCCACCACACACACTATTTTTTCATATGACTTAGGGAATTCTGGCTATATTAATTTTGTGCCTGTGCATGAAACAAAAATGCCTGTATTTCTTAGTGCATCTGTTGAGTGCCCAGCCAGTACCTGCTATGGCAGACTTGGTACTGGTGTTGGAGAAAATAGAGATGCATAAAATCAGATCACTGCTCTCAAGTGCCCCACAGTGTGTAAACAAATAAATACACTGTGATTGACAGACAAATGTTGAAGAGTCTTCTAGAACTCTCTGCATCACTTAAAGAATTTTCTCTGAGGCTGCCCTGTATGAAATACAGTATGTGATTAAATGGCAGTTAGTTAGTCATGCTGTGTCACATAGCTGATTGGTGGCAAAATTATTAGAAGGGAAATATTGTAAGTCTTTAGCAGCTTATGCTTATGTAGATAGCAATTCAAAAGATTTAAAAAATATTTTTGACATCTTTAACACATTCTCTCTTGTAATAATAAAAGATAACTTAGCCACTTGTAAACCTGTAAGGCTTTAGTGAATTGGTAATTGCAGCCTATTTCATTAATATATTTTTCCATATTTTTTCTTCTGACATCTTTTTTTTTCATCCATATTCCTTTTTTTCCCCCACTTTTAAAATATTCTGAGCAATATAAAACTCTTGCTCTTTTGAGGGCAGTGAACTTTGATAACAACGTAACATAACAAAATAGGCTCCAAAACCAATATGTAGTATTACATTGTGCATTTTTAAAAGCTTACATAAATGCTATCATATGAGAGATGTTACATAAAGCTGTGTCACCTACTTTTTCTTTTAGTTTATACTTCAGAAATATACTGCCAGAGAATGTGCGCTTCAGGGAAATGAAGGATGTAGCCAAGAACAAGAAATAGTTTGGGTTCAGGAAATAGAGAATCCAGCACAGATTAGTGAATGGACAGAGACAGGTATACACCTGGCTCAGGCAACCACCATTCCTGGTGGAAACAGAGTGATGACAAGCAGTGGGACAAAGGCCTCCAGGAAAAAGCGGGGAAAGAAAAGTTATTTTTCTGGTTATTGAGGAGAGTAAAGCAATTTCAGTATAAAAAGACCTTTTTCTTTGCTATAACCCTGAGTAGGAACTGTTTTTTAAGGACCTCTAAGTAACTTTGCTTTTAATATTAATTTGTCACAGCAAAATACATATTAAATACATCAACTTTTTGGATATCATGTATGTTTAAGATATATTGAATTTTGCCTTTTACATTTGTTTTTTGGTGTATAGAAGTTTTAAGGATTGTATCTATATAAATGTCATAATTTTTAAGAAATATTACATATGTATACACATATACACATATGTACGTATTAAACAGTTAACAGTTTTTTTCTTTTGGTTTCCCAGGAGGAATTGTAATTCAGCACATATTTCTTGGCTATGTCTATGTCTCAGGACTGTACTGATAAATGTTCTCTTGTATGTGAAAATGTGTCTGCTCTGGTAGGGCTTAAGGTATAGCTTCCCAAGTTTTATATCCCTGCATTTGTTCTTTTCTGAATTCCCAAATGCCCTGGACCATTAGTTTGGCGCAGTATATGAATGGAATGTCTTATATAATAAAGAACACTCATGTAAAGTGGTAGGCAGTCTCTAGAATATAAGAAATGCCATGTACTGGGTCAAACTAATTGTCCAGCCTTTCAGAATTACATTATAGTTGGAAGTTTTGTGACAAGATGTATCATATATCCCTTATTTCCCAGAAGGCAAGTGCATTTTGCCTGATTTAGAGATATTAAGCATGGCCCAATCTCTCCATTACTTCCACGTGGATTTATATAGTCATGTCTTATCTTTGGGGATACTCGTCTGCATTTATCATTTAGAGTAGTACTAGTAGGCACTAGGAGCTTGTATCATTTAAATATGTGAACTTTTAAAAACTTTGGACAGATGGTGTTTTAGTCTGTTCAGGCTGCCATTACAAAATACAGCAGACCAACTGGGCCACTTAAACAACAAATTTATTTTCTATCAGTGCTGAAGGCTGAAAGTCTGAAACTGACTTACCAGCATGGTCTTTCTAGTGAGAGCTCTTTTCCTAGCTTGCAGAGGGCCGCCTTCTAATTGTAGTTCACATGACTTCTTGTGCATCCATTGGTATTGGGGGCAGGCACTCTGGTGTCTCTTTGTGTAAGGACACTAATCCTATGGGATCGGGGGTCCCACCCCTATGACCTCATTCAACCTTAATTACTTTCTTAGAGTCCTCATACAGCTACACTGGGGATTAGCGCTTCAACATAAGAATTTGGGGGAAAGGGATACAATTCAATCCATAACGGGGGGATATATTTATTTCCATTGGAATAATGATGGTGGGAGTGGGCAAAGAAGTCAAATTTAATTTTTATATACATCTTTCCTCTTTTTGTTTTTTATGCCTCTTACTTTGGAATCACTAGAGTTAGAGAACCCTTTATTTACCTAATTCTTTCAGTTCTTCCATTTATGTTTAATATAAAGTTTCAAAGTTAAAATTGCTACCTGTTCATGTTTGCTTGTGGTCTTACATGTTAAATATGTCCTATATCTCCTCAAGTATTAACACAGAATGTTTATTTTAGTAGAGAGACCATTGATTTAAGAATGGACTAAGTTTATGTGAAAAAGCAAATCAAAGTGAGGTGTGAAGTGATAGAAAGATCATTTTGTACCTCATTCAACCCTAACTCCAGTGGGACCTCAGCCTGGTCCCCGTATTTCATTTCTTTCATCTGAAGGATAAAGGATTGGATTTGATTGCTTTGGTGTTTCTAATTCTATCAATTATGTATTGAATAATTTTTAAAAGGTTAATTTGCTTTTCTTTTTAAAGTTGACAAATGAAATAGAAATATGACTTACACTGCTAGCATGATCAAACTAAATTTTATTTAATTAGCTTTATTTTGTCTTTTACTTATGTAGAGCTGGGTTTTTTTTCCTGTTTTGTGTAGCAGCCACAAAACCAAAATACAAAAAAGAATGACATAAAGACTTTTCTTAAGTACCAACTTACAGTGCTTCAAATATCAAATATTTTGACTTTGGCCAGTAGTTGGTCATTTTTAGTTGTACATTAGAAAAAATAATTTAGTCAATAAATATGATTTTGTAAACAATATTGTGGCTTTGTGAAGGATTTCTTTTTTAGGTAAAGATGTAATAACCAAGCTATAGTTCATTACTAAACAGCATATTTGATGAGGGTTTCATGTATATCAGGACTTTAGGCAGTTTTGAGTTCTCATTTTCCTGTGCTTTAGCAGGGAAGAAAGATTTGTTGAAGAAAGACAAATTGTTGACTAAGTAGGCTGAGTGGGTGATGGGTAGGTGAATACCTAGGCAAGAGTTTTTTTGGATGTTTTATATGAACTTGTCCTCCTACCTAATGCTAGGTAGGACAAGAGACAGGCATCAGATATCCTCTAGTTGGAGATAAATGATACCACACACAACTAAAAAAAAAAAGTTAGTGGGCTATTGTAGTAATTCAGTAAATGGTTCTGATTCAGTAACTTTTATTGAGCTTTACTAGTGCAAAATACTTGGTGTGCAAAAAGGCACAGACTCCGTTACTGGGAAATTTTTTAGTAAACAATGTATGCATATAAATTTAATGTAGTTCAAAGTGAAAATAAGCAATGAATGCATTAAGATATTAGGTAATTCATCAGTAGGAGAAAGAAGAAAGAGATGGGATGAGAGGATTAGAAATGATGTTCTGAAGTAGATGGCATATGAACAGGGTATTAGAGGAGAGGTAGAGTTTATACTTGTCATAAGGAAGGAGTCTGCCAGGAAGGATAGGAAAAGTCTCTTGAAAGAGGTGGGTTGGAAGAATGTCAATTACATGACTTACTGAAGGGAAGGGAGGAAAAATGCTAGAAATAGGATAGTGATCTAAAATCCAGGAGTTGGAATGTGTTAAATGTTTTTGGGGGGCTGATGAAAGAAGAGGATATATACTTTAGTAGAAAGATAAAATCAGATTATGACGGGATTTACAATTAGGACAAGAGTAGACTGGGCTGAGGAGGAAATCAGAGACTGTAGGTTTTAAGAAGAAAGAGGGACAACATGAGAGCAGTTCTTTAAACATGTCTGTGCTCTTCTCCCCCAATGAATCATAAGCTCCTTGAGAAAAAGACCTTAACCTGGTACTTTCCTCTTAACCCCCCTGCGTGAAATATTCCTTGATTTCTTTTCTGCCTGGAAAGCTTGTTTCCTTTCAGGTATAAGTGAAATAACATAGTTTTCCCTGTAAAGAGTTCTCAGGTTCGCCAGCAGAGAAGTGGCTTCCTCCCTTATAGAGCTTGTATACATTCATATCACCTGGAGCATTCAACACTTGAAATGTCATCACGAGAACGATACTTTCTGAGGGCAGGGAATTTGTCTCATTCATATTTTTGTCTTCAGCACTAGGTGTCCAGCCAACATGACTGACATACAGTGTTGCTTATTATGTCTTTTTTGAATGAATGAATGAATCATAGAGATGGTTCTGGCACTAGTATGCATGGTGTATTGAAAGGGAATTTAGACAGGGAAACCAGGTAGAAAGCCATTGTGATATTAAAAAAAAAAGACTAGTAATATAAAAAGATACCTTTAAAAAACAAAATTATTTTAAAAAATACAATATAGTAGGAAAGAGCATTTGTTTTGAAGTCAGGACTGATTGATAGAGGGAATAAAACGAAGCGATCATCTGATGGTCCAGACTTGTACTGTATAAACAGGCAATAATGTTTAAGCAACATTTTGAGCAGTTATTGAAATTTTAGGCTTGGCTTCTTTCTTCAGATCAGTAAAATGTTTCAGTAAGCCAGTAGTCTAGAATTCTCTCATTGGTGCTGTTGATTGCATTACTCTAAGGATATCAAAAAAAAACTCAAGTATCCTGTAACTCTGTGTGCTATTTCAACCATGTAAATGCAGTTTGGTAACTCTCAATCACTCTCATATTCCTGCACAGTTCTCTTCCTCTGTAATGTTGTTATGCCATGGAGGGAATAGTCCAAATACAAGATCTGGTACTCTTAATTCTGGTACTCCTTCATTCAGCAAGCTATGTGTTTGTCTCTTCAGTAAGAGAAGGTCCTGTTTATCTCTGGGCAGGGTTATTTACGCCTTAGGGCAGTGCTTGGTACACAGAGATCTGACTGAGAATCTGCCTATGACTGAAAGACTGGCATGACCACTTTATTGCTTGTAACCCAAAGTGGGGAGAAGTGCAAGTGAGCCCCTGCTTTACAGCTCCCGAGAGTTCCCTTCTGAAGTAGGGTGATGGCTTTTAACAGATGGTTACATTTGCGTGAGAATTTAGCTTTTGTAGTTAATAATATTTTTCTTCCTAAAAGCAGTGTAATGAAATTATGTTTTCAGGCTGTAACTGCATCTTAATTCCTGTGACTTGTATGTGCAGTACATTCAAGTGCAACATAGGCATTAGGCTGGAGACTCCTGTTCCCTGTTTCATATGCAGACAGAGTCGTCCAGTGGAGCACCGGCTACCTCGGATGGTCACTCTGTGCATCCAGGAGTTATACGTTTCCAGAGCATACTGATCAGAAGCAGACTTGATAAAATCATCTGCTGTGCTATAAGGTTCTTATAACTCTGGCAAACTCACTTATGGAAAGATGAGTGGAACATTTTTTCTTGTCTTTTTGAAGGAATTTACCTCAAAATTTTAATACCTGTATGTTGAAAATAAGAGTTCCACAAATATTACATTTTTTGACTCTAGCTTAAAGTGCTGAGGTTTCACCTGTACTGTAAAATATTGTCGTTTTAATGATACTCTATGTGTTATCCTGGCTTTCACTTGTCTTTAGCTTAGCATTAAGTTATATTTTAGTGTTCAGTTGTTAATGATGAGAAATAAAGAACTCCACAGGAATGTCAGCACAGTTTATCGCTTTTAAGAGGAGTAATTTTAGATAACTGTTATTCCACCTGTAATCTGAAAGTTAGACAGTAACTGATTTTATGCCACCTCTGTACTTGAGTAAGTTTAGCGTGGTCCTGATAATAGATGTTTGTTTAGTAGTTTCTTTTAACTGTATCTGTGTCACATGGAAAAATTTTATTCTGCCTATCCTCCATCCCCTTTAGAAAACACCCAAATACTTCATTTTCTTTTGAGGCAAGTTAGAAATGAGGCACTTAGGGTTTTTTGTTTCATTTTGTCTAAGAGAAAAGGCTCTTTTCTCACTTCTCAGAGTGTACATTGATAAGTATATAGTTTGATCTTTATGGCAAAAATTATGATATATGAAAACTCCATTGAATTTTTTTGTCTTCGGTAAAATAAGAATATAAGAATATAAAACAGAATTTTATTTTATTATAGTTCATTATAAGAAGTATGTTAATGTAGTACTTGTATTGAAGCTTTTAGTTTTTAACAGTGTAAGACACGTACGGAGGCTGTGAAGTGTAAGAAATGTTTTCCTTTAGTTTTACTGAAAGTGTGTGTGGACCTGTGGGGGTGAGAGGAGACCAGTTTTGAAAACTCTTCAGCCACCTTTTTTTGTTTTCTGTTAAATATGTTCTGTAAATTGTGCTTGTAGAAAGGTAGGGGGGAATGTGGTGAGAGGAAAGGAGAGGAATTAAAAATCATTCCAATAAAATGGTTTAATTTATGCCTCTGCAGTTAAGCGGTGCTCCTGGTTAACAGAAATACCCTTCAGCTACACAGGATTTTGGAGCTTTGGAGGGCACTCATTTGCACATAAATAGCCATTAACTGATGAATTCCCAGAGGTCTCCTGTTGCATGTTAGTGGTTCTGACCTACTTAGCTCGCTTAAATTTGTTTTACAGAATTATTATAATTCTATTCTTGGTACTTAAACTTTGTGATTAATGCATGCCTCACAATACAATTAAAGTATAATTACACAGTTTTGCGGTTTCCTATCATGGTGTTATTATTACAAAGATCTGGATTTTGCAAATACTAGAAGAGTTAAGTTTTTGATATTTATCACTTTTGCTGCTATTATGTGATTATGTTAAATGGGCCCTGTTATATCTGAAGAATAGATTGGGGAGAGGTGAATCATTAAATGTAGCATTTGTTAATTTGGAAATGATTGGGTCTGTTTATGTGTGGTCACTTCGGTATGCGTCAAGATTGACATGTCCCAGACATTCTCACTTACCTTTTTCAAATGTTTGTGGAATACAGTAGATTTACACACCATTTTTTCAGAAGTAATGTTGGGAGCCAGTAGAAAAACACCAGACTGGGACTCAGTACATCTGAAACTTGCTGCTTAGTTATGCAAAAGAAGTCACGTTCTCCTCTGTAAAGTGAGTAGTTTGGACTAGGAGGGGTTGGTAAACTAAGGTGCTGCTGACTGAATCTGGCCCAGGGCCTGTTTTTGTACAACCATTGAGCTAAGAATGGTTTTTACATTTTTAAAGGTTTGTAAAATAATAAGAATATGTGGCCCACAAAGCCTCATTATTTTCCAAAAAATTTTGCCACCTCCCTGACTGGATGTTCCACAGGGTTCCTCTCAAATATGGCATTCCACATTAAATTACTAGTTGATTCTTTTTAAATGTTGATGTTTTACATCTAGCCCTGCACATCTGTTTTGGCTTCCTGTCTTTCGTGTTTACTATTTAGCGTGATCTGTGATGTGATGTCCACTATACGTCCTCTTCAGTGCCATTATATATCCAGTATTCTCTGAAATTTGGGGGTGGTGGCTACTGTCTAAAGCTTTCTAACTTGATTGGATTGCTATTGAAAGAAATTTTCTGTAAAGTGAGATAGTAAGGTATCAGTTCTTTTGAAGGAGGGAAGAAACACTTTGAAGTACTTTACACTCTCACTTTGAAACACTTTTAAAAATTGTGTTCCTATACAGAAACTGTAATTCCTATAATTACAGTTCCTATAATTTGTTTTGAGTATCACTTTTGGCCAACGTATAGCACTGTTCCATAATAAGTTTTGGCACTTCTGTCTGTATCACTGAGCATGCAAATATGGGCCACTGTTAAAGCTTGGGTGCATTTGAGTGGTAGTCAGCTGCTACATTTGGGGGAATTCAGCATCATATATTGTTTGCTTGTGAATATGCATTAAAGATAATGAGCTAAATAATTTTAAATTGTTTTATCTGATATGGTAGGGGGAAATTTGGGTCCTTAAAGGAAAAAACAATGGTCAGAAATAGAAGCTGCTTTGTAAAGTTGGTGTGCAAACGTCACATTTCTCCAAAGAGAAAATGATTGCCCTGTAATAATCAGTCTAATGAATTCAGAAATTTATTGATTGTCCCAGCTCTGGGTAGATTAAGTAGAGGCTTGCTTCAAGGAGTGGAATTTATGAAATGTTTGCTGCATCCAGCAAGCAGAGCCACTATAATACAGCTGCCTCCTCAGTGGTTTGCTTTGATCCTGCGGAATGAAAGGACAGGAGGATCAGCTCAGGTCTAAATGAGATTACAGCTGGTTCTGCCGCTTAACTGGTCTATTGCCAACTAGTGTGGCTTTGCACGTCCTAAGGGGTTTACAACAGAAACTGTTTATTGAGTATCATCGGTTTACTCAACACAAGCAGGCTAATCCTTCCCAGCCTCAGCATGTTGCAGAATTGTGCAGGAGCCAGACCAAATGCTGGTGTACCCAGGCCCTCTAGAGCCCTTTGTCTTGCTCTATATTGATTTTTACCTGAGTTAAAGACAGTAAGAAAAAATAAAACCAATAACCAGTCCTTTTGTGAGCAAAAGGTTAATCTGACCTAAAATCTTACAAAAAGCAGCATCTGTTAACCCTAGAAGGAACAACTTCCTTTTTTTTCTTTCTGGTCAAGTGGGATTTTCTAGTTTCAAATTTTGAAGACCAAGCCAAGAAAAACAACTTTAAAAGATCTTACTGGGCTTTCTGAGTTAAATGCTTAAGTCTCCTCTAGTAAGCAGTAGTATAGAACAAATACTTCTGGGTAAGGATGATGCAGTTTTTGCTTTATATCCATTTTGCAGACTGCAATTATTTTTTTCAATGTGGCAAACAAAATGCATGAAAAAGGCTGTAAACCTTAATTAAAGGAAAGAACTGCCAAGGTTAACATCTGGTAGTCATTTGGCCTGATGATCTCTTGGTTAGTGGTATATTTCTTTAATGAGTAAAGACTGGTGACTAAGATAAAGATGTACCTGTTATAAATAATCCTATGTGTGTTTAACTTTTATTTTACTTTTTTATTAGGGACTTTTTAAAACCTCAGGTGTAAGGTGTTAATTATTGCAGTCACATCTTGAACAGAGATTCTCAGTAAGGCTTATAGTGGAAAATGACTTGGAGTCTGACAGACCTGGGTTACAGTTCAGTTTCCATTATTTATTGATCAAGTTATTTAAACTCTGAGTCCCTTTTTCATCACCAACAGGAGATGATACTTACTTTATAGTATCTAATCAAACCAAATTAAAAAATAGAAAGCAACTCTGAGTTAATCAGGTTAGTCGTGGATAACCTGATGGGGCTCGCAAGCCCAAAGGCATTAAAGATTATATGCGTAGTATCCTCCCGTAAGGCTAGCAAGGATATTTAAAAGTTGTGTTACCGTAACCATGACAGTTGTACCCTGTCTTTATAGGTCAGAAACAACCACTGCCATCTTTTAAAGATTTTGAAGTAAATGATCTCACACAGGTGGGCAGAGAGGTTGCCAAGTATACATCCTTCCCTTAGCGCACAGCTCTGGCTACTGGAAAAGCTATGAGTATGAAATCTAGGCTAGTTTAAAAATTCTAGTAAGGTCTGAATAGTAAACTGTTAATAAAAATGGTGGGTGAGTCATGTATTTATGACCCGTCCTGCTCGGGTGATTGGTTACTCAGTTGCTCCATGCAGAGCAATAGAAGTGTAAATACTATCAACTGTATTAAGTGCTAAGTAAAACAAAAGTAGATTGTTTAAAGAAGAGTTCAGTTGTTTCTCAGTTTACTTTCTCCTAATTGGCAGTGAACATGTATCCTCAGCTATATGTAAGCACAAAAATGTTACTATGGAAACATTGGAGGCTTTCTAAATGTACTATGTGATGGAATCAGCTAAGACTGATGTTTATCTGAAACACGTAGCTTGTCCAATATTTAAACCTAATGGACAAGATGTGTACCAGTTGAAAATGTAATATTTATCCAATCATTTCTATTCTATCAAGCCTGGCTCTAAAGCCATAGGTTGCACTCATAGAGTAATAAATTTTTAGTGCATTTGGAGATAAAGGCTATTGGTGGTGATTGCTTAAACTCTTTTTGCTCAATCATCTGAATGGTGCAAATCAAAGCATTTTGTCAGACTGTGAGAAGTTTCACCTAGATATTGCTTCCCACACACGCAGGTCACCATATAAATTACGTTCACGGTTTTACAGCATAGCTGGTGCTGGAAGTTAAATTGATGCCCAGTGGTGGAACTCGTAAAACATTTTCCTGTTAACACGACCAGGCAGAGTTGACATTGTTGATGGTGGGTTCGATCTAATAAACCATTGGTTCTAACAGTGATTTTTACTGTGTTTCAGAGGTGATGATGATGCAAGTTTAGTGGTCCAACAGTTCTTCCTGAATGACAGAAAATTAGCTCCACTGTCTGTGTAACCAAATGCTGAGAAGAGCCAGGAGCAGGGGGTGATTGGAGCCTAATATAACTTTAGGATTTGCGAGATGATGAATTACAGGAACAAACTCTTTAACTCGATGTGTACCTTCTTCACAAAGAAAAATACTGTTTTTTCTTAAAAGAATGTGTTTTATATGATCTGTGGGAAACTTGGGAAAAGCCCTGTTATTGCCTTATTTTCAGAGATACAGGCTGTGCCCGCCTTTCATAATCTTGTACACAGATACTTTTAAGCTGATAATCACTTCTAAAAAGGATGGCAGTTTTACAATTGCTTATTTTTGTTTGTTTCTGTACTCTCTAAAGTTAATTTAAAGACTTCAAGCTTTATCAAAGGTTTTTAATTGTGAACCACAGCAACAGTCAATCTAAACATTTTTTCCCCCATAAGTAAATTTCAGGGGTTAATTTTCTTCTTTTGGTTATAAACAGTGGGCATGATTGTAAAATTTATTTTAAAATTTTGTTGGTCTAAAAGCTTTATCTTGTTTACAGTAAATTAGTTTTTCCCTTTTCTAGTTAAAATTCACAAGATGCCAACAAAGCCCTACTACTTTATCACAGTATCTTTCCATTTTTTCCTTTTTTTTTTTTTTCGTGGTGTATCTGTTCCTGTAGCCATGTTGCACATTCACACTCAATTGGTGATCTTCCTCTAGTTTGGTTCCAAGTCTTTTACTCACCTCTTTAACATTTCTTATCCCACTATATGCATACATTTTTTTTTTTTGCATCAGGAGATGAGCTTTTTTGATGTGCAGATAAATGTTGTCAGTGTTGCTAACGCATGTGAAACCTGTCATGTACAAATAAAATATATCAAGCCCCAAGCATGCAGAACTAGACAAATCAGCTCATTTGCTGAAGCCTTACAAAAAGAAATTAGTGACATAACAAAAGCCTTTGAGGTTTTCAGCCCTAATAATGGAGCTTCATAATAACCCCCACTGGTTATTGATTCAGTGGGTAATCTTTCAGGAAAACTTTCTTCCCTCTATTTTTTCCTTCCCTTTAAAGAGTAAATATGTCAAATAGTATCTTTAGAGAAAAATGTGTGTATATCTAAGTATCTGGAATAACTATAAATGAAAATTAAGAAATGTATTGACTTAAATACAGGTTTCTTCCAAACAAGTATATACTTTTTGATGATTTTAATGATTGATCTTAAACATTAACTAGTAGCAGCTTTTTATATACAGAATTCAGATTAAGCTTTTAAGTTAGTGTAATTTCATACACAGTTACAGCTGGATTGTTGAGGATAGGGGAGGCAGAGAGTGGGGAAATGAAATGGAGGAAGGAGAGGATTTAGGGTGAGGAAGGATTTAGCTTGTACTTGGAAGATGTTTTTTTGGTAAAGTGGTAGATAAAGAGGGGCTGGATCTAATTAGTAGATTTCATTCAAGGTATACCCTTTTGAGACTGATGAAAGCTATTATCTCTCACCATAAAAATATGTACTTTTACATATACATAAAATTTTACATATAATTTCAAGGGGTTTACAGACTTCTAAGGCTTATTTATATATCTCAGGTTTAGTATTATATTACAGTGGTGACTAAGCTGTTATTTCTGTTAGAGTTTGGTTATATTTTTTGATGAAGAAAATTCTAAAATAGCCCTGGGTACTTTTTGGGTATTTTACTAGATTGGGTTTTGAAATCCAAAAACACTGTCAGTATGGGAGCTGATGATGAGGTTTTTAGGTCCATTATCACAATTGGCAATGGTCAGTAGTGTCTGGTTGTATAATTTACTGCATTTCTTGAGTGTAAGAGAAATATTGAGGATGCAGAATGCTTAAGAGGTTTTAGAAAAATTATTTATCAAGGAACACTACTTTTCCCAGTGCATTAGCTATTGTAATTATACATTGGTACAATCTGTTGACATAGAATTGGATTTGATTTAAATGGAAGGGAAAAAAAGAGACTGGATGTTTTCAATATTTATTGATACACCTACTCCATTAAGGTAAATTGTAGAGCAAATTTCAGTGTGACAGGAACATTTGGGTTAATGTAGTTAAGAATCAGTCAACACTACCATTAGACCCTTTCTTTTTAGGAATTTATTACCACCAATTAGGAAAAAGTGCTCACAAATGGAATATAGCCCTAGCTTACTTGTTGTGGAATATTTGACCTCAGAAATGTTTGGGTCTTTAACTTTAATAAAATGATCCTGAATTCTTGTGAACCAAAGCACATTCCCCCAGATAGCAACTCAACACAGGCAGTAAGATGTACAATATTTACACACTACAGTTAGAAGGTAGAGCTGACTTACATGCTTTTGCTTTCAGAAAAGACTGCTCAGTGTGGTAAGAGTTAGGTTAGTTTTTGGAGGGTGGTTTTTTTTTTGTTTTTTTTTAGTATGTTTCATTTTTTTTATTGTTACTCCTACTTTATTTCTTTTATTTATTTATAATTTATTTTGGTATCATTAATCTACAATTACATGTGCAATATTATGATTATTAAACTACCCTCTTCATCAGGTCCCCCCCACCAACCCCATTACAGTCACTGTCCATCGGTGTAGTGAAATGCTATAGAATCACTACTTGTCTTCTCTGAGTTGTACAGCCCTCCCTGCGCCCCCCCAACATTACGTTTGTTAATCGTACTGCCCCTTTTTCCCCCTTGTCCCTCCCTTCCCACCCATCCTCCTCAGTTCCTTTCCCTTTGGTAACTATTAGTCCGTTCTTGGGTTCTGTAAGTTTGCTGCTGTTTTGTTCCTTCAGTTTTTTTCTTTGTTCTTATACTCCACATATGAGTGAGATCATTTGATATTTGTCTTTTTCCGCTTGGCTAATTTCACTGAGCATTAATACCCTTTAGCTCCATCCATGTTGTTGCAAATGGTAGGATTTGTTTTCTTCTTATGGCTGAATAATATTCCATTGTGTATATGTACCACATATGCTTTATCCATTCATCTACTGATGGACACTTAGGTTGCTTCCATTTCTTGGCTATTGTAAATAGTGCTGTGATAAACATAGGGGTGCATCTGTCTTTTTCAAATTGGGCTGCTGCATTCTTAGGGTAAATTCCTAGGAGTAGGATTCCTGGAGGGTGGTTTTATTAATTAGTTTTAAAAGATTATCGCCATAGGTTCACAAACATACTACCCTGTATCTAGGGAAACTTAAATGATAGTCACTTTAAAAAAAAAGAGCTATCAATTACTAATGAAATGTAAACGCAACAAAACTGAATGAAATTTATTGAGAGTAAATAGGAAAATATGCATAAAATGTCTCTCTGCATACACTTTCTACAGGTGTTCTGTATAGGTAGAAACATTAAAAAGTAGCTTTTCTTCCATTGACCCTTATCTTTGCAATTCATTTTTCCTAAAACAAGTCTAGAATTTCTGAGATTAAAACATGGCTATTTGGTGTTAGGTCTCCCTTTGTACCATCGCAGATACCACCCCTTGGTTATACTTTCAATGAAGAGATATCTTTGATCCCCCCCCCACCCCCTACCGTGTGTGTGAATTCCTTGAGGTCAGGTCTTATCTTTTTCATCTTTGAATCCCTAATTACGACATATTACTTAGTATATAGTGGGTTCCTGTTCTTTAGAGCATAATAAAATATTGCAAAACACAGTAGCATAAAACACTACCACAACAAACCTTATATTTAGCTCACAGATTCTGTAGGTCAGTGTTTTGAAAAGCCAAGAATAGCTCTTCTCTGTTCCACTCTGTCTGGGTCTTGAGCTAGGATGATTTTGTGTGAGGGTAACTCAAAAGGCCGGGAACTATACCAGATGAAGCTAGAGGATCCAGTTCCTAGAAGACTTCTTCACTAATATGTCTGAGCTAGAATGGCTGAAAGACTGACTTAGTTGGGACTATTGACTTGGGTGCTACCTATGGCCTCTCCAAAGAGTGTGCTGAGGATAACCGTGCTTTATATATGGCATTTAAGAGCTCTAAGACTGGATTTTCCTAGCAAAGAAGGCAGAAGCTACATGGCCTTTTATTATCAAGTGTTAGAATCACATAGTGTCACATCTACTGTGCAGTCTTTTGGTCAAAGCAGTCACAGATCTCTTAGGTCCAAGGAGTATGAAAGAATTTATGACCATGTTTTTAAATCTCACAGTATTCAGTCAATGATGGAACAGCCAAAGAGGGAGACAGAGACAAGAGGAGAAAGAAAATTAAAGATTGTAGGTGCATTTAGTATCACCAGTAATTATTGGCTCCAGTGTTGCTATGTTTGATAGATTGGTGGTCTCTGTTCCAAAGTGAAGGCATTTTCCATAAATATTCTGTTCACATTATTGCTGTATTTCAAATATATATATTCTGGTTTCCTTTCTTAGCCACCAGTTCCTAACATTCCACTCCCTTCCTTTTTCTTGTATGAGAAATCTATACATAACTTAGCATTTTAGATAAGATGCAGTGCATACATGCTTGATCAATTATACCAATAGGAGTTTAGAGTTACAGAGGAAGAGAACCATATTTGAAATCCAAAAAGACCAGTATGACAACCTTAGATATTTTATCGAAGATGCGTGTATTTTATTGTGAAGTTTCAGGCATGGTCTTGACTCTGAGTGCCTCTTACATCAAGGACAAAGTCCCTGAGGTCATAAGTCTTGTTCTTACCCACAGTATTCTGTGGCAGGAAGTATTTGTAGACTGACTAGTTTTTTTACTGAGCCCGTAATCCCTCCCCCTCTTACTTGCACTCATTTCTTGTACTCATATGCTTGCTATTCAATTTGGAGGATGTGTTCCTGGGAATGAGGACCCTAACTGAATGTAAGCAGTACAAGATTACTGTGGCAGTACCCCTGTGCAAATGAGTTAAAGTCAAGTGGTGATTATTCTCTTGTTCTTTTAGAAATTCCTAAATCATGACATCCATCTGCCCATTGTTTATTATTATAACGTCAGAGGACTTCAACCAGGCCTTAATGTGGCTTTACCCTCAACCATTTCCTTGAAGGCATCGTGAGGTGATGTGTAACTTAGATCTTGATATCCATCACGATACTTCTTCCATTCTTTGTGTTAAGTTCAGGAATGTTATTTGTTGAGTAAACTCTTCCCCCAAATACAGAGTAAATGCCAGAAACCAGGACCACAACAGAATAAACACACTCGATTTAGGATAGTACAGTAGAGCACCCATTTTCTAAGAGCATCTGCATTATGTTGTGCTAATAATGCTGATGGTTACAGGTCAGGCATGCTCATGTTGGTCTGTTATACTCGCTTTTATTAGATAACATAGCATTCAAGTATTCGCAAAAATATATACTAATATGCTGTGATGAGTAGTTACATATATTTGTATATGTACCCAGTCACACATGTACATCCTTACCAGGTTGGGTTTTTTAGTGAAAATATTTCAAAGACAAATGGCATTGTAATATTAGCACTGTGCAGTTATACAGGGTGTTTAAATATATGAATATTTAAGGTAGTCCTTATAAGCTCTAGGTTATATTGGGAACAAAGCAATGCAAAGATATATGTTAGTAATAGAAGTTGGTTTTGTCTCGGTTGATTCTCTTGACTTTAAAGAATTGTTTACCTGTAGCTCTAGCTTTTTAGATGGTGTAGCCCTTCATGAGCTAATCTTCATCAATAGTCGAGTTTCATTTTCCATCATTTTGCCCTTTGACCTTTCGTCTTCTGGTAATACTAAATTGTTTCTGAGACCCCTCATATACCATGCAATTTCATGTCACTACACTTTACTAATATTATTTCAACTTGCTGAAACTTCTTGTATCATTTTTCATTTAGCTAACACACTTTCTATAACCTCGTAATGGCATGTTTACTGTGAGAAATCTTTCTCAAACCCCCAGCTGGACCAAATGTTTTTGTGCATTATAATATTCTTTGCACACCTGTGTCTCAGCACTTAATTGTATATTCTTTGAGAGCAAGGACCATATCTTATACACAGTACCTCATATGATTAATAGGTGCTGAAATGGTCATTAAAATGAGCTGAACTACCAGACAGAGTGATTTGTAACAGTGAATGTACTCTTAGACTCTCGGTCCAGATTTCCAATGACTTTTTAGATTTTGTTACTTAAGCTTTCTGTTTCCAAATGAAATCATACTCTCCTTCTGTAGTAATTAACTGTTCCTCCTTTCAGTTTCCTTCCCCAAAAACTTGGTAGTAGCACAGACTGCTCCCTTTCTCTCCCTCACAAAGTGCCACATAATTACTGTCAGCTCTCTTTTTCCTCCATAAGTAGCTCAAATCGTGCATTAGCTCACACCTAGATGTCTACAGAAGCTTCATAACTGGTCTCTTCTGTCCCTAGTCAGTGCTCACTCTAACCCGTTCTGTCTGCCTTGACCAGATGAGTCTTCCCCGAAGCGCTGTCTCCGCCATGCCGCCCTCAGCTCACAGTCCTTGGGTGGCTCCTTACCTTCACATTGAAGTCTCTATTTTTTGTGGGTTTTTTTTAACAGCAAGATCTGCCTTAATTGTTTCTGTGTCTCTGTTACTGGCACTGGGTAACCCCTTATGAAGTGAATGAGGAAGGCACATGTAACTGAAGAAATGGGGCCCTGTTTTCTAGTCTTAAATTTATTGCCTTCTAATGCTGTTATAAAAATTCTCCATTATAGACAGAATAGTTACTTTTTCTTTAATCCCCTGAACACCTTACTGTTTCATATGTTCCCTTTAAAATGTAAGTTATGTTAATCTTCTGCTTTTGTGTCTTGTTACCCACTTTGATTTTATCCAAAGTTCTTACCTTGCCTTACAAGACCTTACAAGAAAAAGTTTTCCCTGATTGATCCTCGTTGAAATATGAGCTCCCATCACTCATTCTCCCCATACCTTGATTTCTTTTTATTTACAACATAAAGATGTGAACACATCTGTGTTTGTTTCATTATCTAGCTCTGCTTTAAATAGAAGCTCCAGAAGGGAGGAGACTTTGTTTTAACTGTATTTCCACTGCCTTAGAACATCAGCCATGTGTTGTATTAAAGAGTACATGAATAGATTTATATACCTTTGTGCTTGTACTTTTCTTTCTTTTCACCTGTCTAGCCCTTAACTTGTCCTCTGAGAGTCATTTCCATGCCCAGTTTTTTTCTGCAGCCCTCAGTGATCTTCTGTGAATTGGCATAAAACCTACAGTTTGCTGTACACTTAATACCTACAGAGTAGAGGAATGGTTTTCAACCCTCGGCTAGTACAGCTAGTGTGGTTCATGGGCTACTAGTCACATAGCTGCATGGCCATTTCCTCATCTGTTGCAGGAATTAAATGGGACACATTCAGTAAATGATGTGATTTTCATTGCTGACAAAAACAAATCAGACTGTTTATGGAGAATATATGTGGCAGCCCTATTTTAAGTGTTTGGCTTTAATTTAGTTCTGTGGCTCCTAATATTGTCCCCATTTTATAGATGAGGAAAACCAAGAAAAGTAACTGTTTAACGTGTGACCCATGGGCGAGCAGCATCTGCCGCATAGGAATATAGGCTCTCAGGCCCCTCCCCAGACCTACCGTCAGAATTTGAAAACAAGTCATATGCTGGTGCCTCAAGCTTGAAGATGCCTTAAGACTGTTAGTAGGGCCAGGATGTGCGTAAGTTTAGAAAGCTCTTCAGATGACTTTTTGGTAGTCAAAAGATTGAGAACTACTGAGGTAGATAGATCCTTATTACCAGTGTGCCATTAAAATGCAGTGAAAATTACTGAAAAACTTACACGATTTGAGACTCAATCATGTATACATAGAAGACTAATAAAATTATAAAGATAATTCTTAAAAGTAATAATTTTTTATTGACATATTTTCATGCTGATCCATATTTTGGGGCCGGGCTGAGCAGCCTCATGTCCAGTACTTCACGGGTGGTGTTCTGTGACACCACAAGGCAGCATGGCTGCAGGCATGATTTGCTGGGCTCAGCACGGGAATCCTGGTTTCTTCTCTTTCTCCAGACTTGCAGATGAATTCAGTTGCAGACCACAGGAAATGTTTAAGTTACCACAAATTTGGGATGATGACCCTTGGGATCCCTATAGAATAGTCTGCACTCCCCGGAAGTGTTGAACTTTTCATGTGTAGGGTACCTGGTGTGCCCCCTGAGATGGGATGTTACACTACTGTATGACTACATTTAGTAGGATCTTAGCGTATGAATGGGTTAATACAGCAATGTGACATTCAAAACATTTCCATTTATTTGGGTGGTGAAGGGATATTTGAGCTGTGGCATAGTGAGTTGCATGGTAGGTTGATTGACTGTCTGGGTTCAAATTCTGCCTCTGCTGCTCACTAACAATATGACCCAAATTATTTCTCTCTCTGTACTTAGATTCTTTGTCTATAAAATGGGATAGTAATAGCACCTACAGGATCAAACACTTAGAATAGGGCTGGTACATATATTCACAACATACAGTCTTTGATTCTCTGGCCAGTAATACTAATAATTGTTAAACTTACTGAATGTGTTTTATTAAGAATTCTTGCAGCAGATGAGGAAATGGCTATGCAGCTAGTAGTTGACAGAATAGGATTTATACTCTGGTATGTCCATCTCTAAAGCCCATGTCTTTTTAGATAATGCTGTACCGTATCTATGAACACAGTTATTACGAAGCAGTACCAAAGCATCTGGAATATTATCTCACCTAATAGTCTACAGATTTTTTTTACCTAAGTGATGTGATTTGATGATTTAGCAGCTCTGTAGAGGACACTAGGGCATTATTCCCATTTAACAGATGAAAAACGAAGTTTCAGAAATTTTCCAGGATCATGAGGTAGTCACCTTTCTCCTTTATAAGGGTTCCTTTGGATAATTTTTCTTACTTCTTTATTCCTTTATAGTGCGTTATGTGTGTTTGGAAGCATCATTGCCAGTGTTGTGCTTTTTATTTGCCATACTCAATAGTCAAAACAGCCTCGACTGCACGTATTCTTTCAGTCGTCCGCCACACTCACCGATGCACTGAGGCATCTTTTAAAGAGAAGCATTGCAAGGTGTGCCTGGACACCTACTGGCCAGCCTGGGTTCTGACTTATTACCTCTCTGATAACTTGGGGGTCAGGATTCAAGCTACCCTTATCTCATAGCAAGGCTTTGCAGAAGTCTATTTATACTTGGAGGCTGTGGTTTTTTGTTTCTGTTTTTTTTTTTTTGAAGACAGGATTGGATTGGGTGATTTTTAGGGTACCTTCCAACATTAAAGGTACCTTCCAACTTTAGGGTACCTTCCAACTAAAAAAAATCTGTGGGTTGTTTTCTGGGAATGTCATTACTTTGCTTATGTTATATTCTTTCTCGGTAGTAAAGCAGATTATAGCCCTATTTCACAGATGTAGGCACGAATGATAGGAGAACTCAAATAACCTAAGGTTTCTTAGTGAGTTTAGCTGAAACTAAAAACAGTATCCTGAGTCCCATCCAATTTTCTGGTGGTTAGATCAGATACTTGGAATAGTAACTCATGAGGCTGTAGAACAACTTTTTGCGTTAGAACTTCCCATTATATTTTTCACTAATTTATAGATTGAAGGAAAGTTGCCAGGTTTGAAGTAGAACTAAAAATGGAACTCAGTTGTTACTAATTCCTTGCTTTCTGTTAGCCCTATCAGTCACATTTATTATATTATGCTTTTCTGTATGATGCAAAGTCCATCAATAAACTTCCCTTTAAATTTTGAGGCATAATGTATTAGAAATATTACATATACAACTATGACTACCAGGAAAGTGATATACAGGATGTCATATTCATGACATCTAGATAATTTTCAGTTACAGGAGAAACAAGAGCAAAGGAAGATTAGAAGTAAAACCTGGGTGTAGCAGTCAGCCCATGCTCCCAGAACCCTACCTCAGTTACTAGGAAGGAAGAAACCCCAGAGGCCAGGCTGGAAGGGAGCAGCAGCTGTGCGTGGTATCCATTCTTCTCCTGTGATAGATGCCCCATCACACCTGTATGTCTGTGCAGGGGTGGAGCAGCGGGGGGTGAGATGGACAAGCAAACATGTGGAATCTCAACAAGAAGTAGTGGGAAGATAAAAACACGAAAACAAATCTTGGAAAGGAAGTCAAACGAGCAGTTAGATGCAAGAATCAGGAAACTGCCTGACCATCATGAGTAGGCCAGAGAGGTAGGATACCAAAACTGAAATAGTGACGACCTTGATAACTAGGTCTGTAAAAGTTTGGGTGTTTCCGTAGTGTAACAATAGGCTTCTAAACGCTTCTGAGAATGTTACTTCATGTAGTCTTCACAGTAAACCTAAGGTTAGATACAGCAAATGATTGTTCCTCTTCTTGACTTAAAATAAAATTGGAAGGTGACTTGTTTTTTTCCAAGGTCACACATTCCTGAGTAGTTTTGCTAATAACCAGTTGTGTTACTTTATATGTTATTTCTTTTGCCTCAGTTTCCTCATTTACAAGATTTGAATAATAATTGTACCTGACTCATAGGGTAAGAATAGTGCCTATAAAACACAGTATGGTGATTGGCACATGGTAAATGCTGGCACCGATACCATGAGAACTGCAATATGAGTAACTTTTGATATTCAGCAAATTTTATTTTTCACTATACTATATTGCATCTTTTAGAATGTAAGTGGGCTGGTTGTGCATGTATATTTCCACATGTGTGTATTTCCAGTGATTTTTAACCCATGCTAAGTTTATTTTTACTCAGAATGTTTGCTACATTTTGTGAGATTTTATATGTTTGATCTTTTTTGTATTTAGCCTGAAATTACATTTTGTCTTCTGTGCAATAAATTTACTTTCATATTTTTCTACTTTTTGTTGAAAAGGGTAGAAAATGGTTCATAAAATAGCCATGACATCTAGATATATATTCTTTATGTGTTTCATAAATGTGTTTTCTTTTACACTTACCCAGTGACAGAGCTTCTTTCAGTATTTGCATTTTTATAAATGTACCTTCAGCAAATATGCAGTCACAACTAATATAATAAATTCATTTTTCAGTAGTCTTTGTGTAGTTAGTTTTCTGGTCTAGAAAATATGATTTAAAAAATTACCTGTGACTGCAAGGGCTATTTCTAACTATCTTAGCTAGAGTGCAGAAATTTTATTCTTCCATCAGACTCCCCTTATAGTATATCCTTGACATTTCATGTGTTTGTCACTTTCTGATTTCTCCATGTTTACAGAAATTATTATAAGGTCTTAAACAACTGTGTTGTGTGTTAAAACAGCAGATACTCACATTTCTTATCCAGACCGATGTTGCTTAAATATGAAAACCATCGAGCAGAAAGTATTTTGCCTATTCCTAAGATACACAGCTTCTTTTCAAACCAAAATACTAAGTGGATGCACATTTCCAAAACAAGTCTGTTTTGGGGTCACTGTCTCACACTTACTTGGAGCTTGTTTTTGCTGTGTTCACTCCTTCCTTGGATGATGTAATCTCTAGCTTTAACTTTTTACCTAGTGATTTGCGGTTTCCAGAGCTCTGAATCAGACCCCTGGAGTAACTCCTAGTTATACCCCCCTGGAGCCCCAACATCTTGTTCTGGAGAGGTCAAAAGTGGTTCTGATTTGTTGGCTTTTTTGTTTTTCAGTATTGTCTTGAATGCATTTTTCTTAGTTCTTCTTACAGTTTTTCCTAATACAGAATTCTGGTGTTGCCCCGCCTCTTCACAAGGCACAGCTGCATGTGGTTTTTCTTGCTTCTTTTTCTTAGGCTTGCTGAAATTTCTTCTACCCTAATAGGGAGAGAGGCAAATTTATCAATGTTTAAATTGTGTGTGTGTGTCTTAGTGCATAAGGATGTGTGCTTTAGCACAGAAGGGAAAAGTATGGGCTTCGGAGTTAGATTCAGGTTCAGAATATGGGCCAGTCCCTCTGAGCCATGTGACCTTTGGGCATATTTAACTTTCTTGCTACTAGCTTCATCATCTATAATAACGAGGTTTAATGATACCAATCTTATAAAACTGTTATTTTTTAATTAAAAGAATTCCTAGCATATAGAGGATAATAAAAAGTTATACCTCTTCCTAGGGAATAGATTTTAGTTAGTGAAAAAAATGGCATATTTACTTAGAAATAGTGAGCAAAACCCATCGTACTGAAGTACAGTAAGTTGTTTTTTTTTGAAGTTAATATACTTTGAAAAAACGAATGGTTTGGTAAATGGTAGTATTATTTTACTTGAAGTCTATATACTGGTGTATAATGTATGTTGATGTAAGCAGTGAAGTTAGCTGCCAAATGGATTTTAGTGCTTTGATACTTAACTTACTCAAACCTCAAGGACCTGAAATGGTTCCTCTAGCCACTAGTTCAAGTAGAAAGCATCTCAGGCATGTTTTTACACAGAGAAGATATAGCAGATACTTGGTTAGCTTTTATGAGAATTGTTTGCTATGATACTCTTTCCCCAGACATTTGTACACTTTTTTCTGGTACTTCAAATAGAACTGAATGGTACCTCATGGTTATCCAAGAATTCCAATTTAAAAGGACAAGGAGTTCTAATATTATATTACAGCTATTTACAATTTTTACTTATGTGTAGTTATGTGAGAAGTACTAAAATGGTGTCTTAAAACAAGTTTGATCTTTTTGTGGAATTGCTTGAGAATAACTTGTACTAGTTTGTTCTGTATTTTGTATACAAAAGTGTGTCCACTTCCCCTAGATAGATTGATTTAAAACATCAGGAATGTTTAAATTAATGTAATATTTCTTTCTTATTTTAAGTGCTGTTTTTCTTAGTAGAATATATTAGTACTATTGAAGAAGTCTTCTGCCTTACTTCCATTGATTATTTTTCTCTACTTTAACTGAAGAAAGCAAATCTTAGGATGATATTCATGCATTCATGTCTATTCTCAACTGATATGGCAGTAATCGAGACAGGAATAATACCATGACTGCACATTTGGTTTTAAGTAATCATACTATTAATTGCTGGGCATATTACATAAATGTCTTCTATTCCAGATCATTAGGAAAATCTCTTAGCTCCCTCTCATATTTCTATTAAGGTCTAGGGATTTCTAAGTTTTCAATTGAATTAAGCAAAAGAAAGGTAAGTAAATGATGAATCAAAATTTGAGGCTGTATTGAATTCATGTTTTACTATTTTATGGAGAAGGATAACTTTTTATTGTTTATTATTATCTACCGTGTGAAAATGATTATGGGTTTTTTGAACCAAGGGACTAAGTTTGTATCCAGCACAGTTTTATATACTAGCACAAGGCCTGTGGTTTTCTAAACAAGGAAAATATTTTAGTTTAAAACCACACATAAGCCAGATGTACTTATTTCCCTCTTCATGCATCCATGTCCTAAAGCTCTCAAGAGAAAATGGTTTAAAAAATTGTTTTCATGTCTAGATTGTAAGTAAAATTACTTGTCATAGTGAGTTGCAAAATGCAGACCTTCATTCTGAAGCTGCCTGTTTTTCATTTGGATCTGACATATTAAAAAGCATATAATTAATGGTTGACATTAGTAATTAACATTAACTTTATGGTGCTTAATATGCCATCATTCATCCATCAAATAACCAGAAGTGCATAATGTCTTGGCATAAAGGTTTTAATTATATAAAAACAGTCCTTCAGTTTTCATATGGGATAGATGTTAAAAGCCCAAAGTGTATTTAAGGAAGATTTTTATAGGCATTTGTTGGGTGTTAGGTATATTTTTATTGTTTTTTTTAGGAGTATGCATGAACAGTTGTGCCGGGAACTTCAAACGGAGAACATGGACCTACTTGTGCAGTCTTCATTATCGGCTAAAGAGCGCCACCTTGCTGCAGTTGCTAGTGCGCTATGGAGACATTTCTTTTCGTTTCTGAAGAGTCACAGAATGTCACAGAAAGTGCCCCTCTCACAACTTGCAGACGCAGCTGCAGGTCAGCATTGTTCATTTGCTAATTAGTTTCTCATTTTGCAGACTCTGTCAATTTTTTCTTCTGTGTGCTCGGTAACAAACTCTTATTTTATTACAGTGTAATAAATATTCTGACAACCAGAAAGATGAAAAGAATTACACATTTTAAAATTAGGAGCTTTTGGCTTATTTTCCTGTTAGTAAAGGTAAAACTAAGCGATGATGCTAAAACTAGAAGATAATTTCGATCATAAAAATATTGAATGTACATAAACTTTTGTTATGCATGCAATACTGGAAAGTAAAGTAGCATTTGATTTCTTCTAGTTTAAGTAGGTTATTTTCAAATTGTATATGCAGATATTAAATATAAGATGAAGTTACTTGTATAAAGACCAAAAGAATATAGCATGAATTCTACTTCAACACCAAGCAGATGAGATCAGAATGACATCAAATATATAAAATGTTACTGTTCTGACTTCTACCAGGTTCTATTCTAGGTTGTAGTTTTTAATTAATTTGATCACTAGCCTAAGGTTGTATTCTTAGTTAAGCTTAAGGGACACTGAATCATATGACATTGTAGGCAAGAATTTGAATATATGTGCATATGTATGCAGTTTTCTAAGAAGAGGTCATTTTCTTTCTCAAAGGGATATTTTGCCAAAAATATATTAAGTACTGGAACAGACATGAATCAGTACTGTGACTGCATGTATTTAGTGCAATTTATGAAGGTATATAGTATATCTGTGTGTAATGCTCTTAAAAACCTATGATCTAAACCAAGGTTTATTTTACCCTGGTGTAAATAAAGCAAGCCGAGCCAAAAACACTACACAAAAGACTGAATGATACAAATTTTAAAAGATTTTTAAATATGGTAGCATTCTTTCCATAACTAAAACTTTACAGTGATAGATTGAAGAATTGTAGCAGGGCCACAGTTTTCCAACTACTGTAATGTCTGGGAAAATAAATATTGATATTCAATCAGTTTAAGCAAAGCAGTCATTACTAGCCAATGTGACTTATCTTTCTTCCCATTCATCATTGCAACTCCCAGTCAGTGAACAAAAATGGTATCACACAAGTTTAGCTGGTGCTGTCCTAGGTGCTGAAAACAAATGGTATATAAATATAAAGAAAAATAGTGTGCGTTTTGAATTTGTTTTGAAATAAAGACTTGATAAATTAGAAGAGGAAAACTTTCTGCATTGAAAAAAAAAGGTCATTGGACACCCACTTTTATTGTCACTGGGGATATATCAGTGGGAAAAAGGGACCACAATTCCTTTTCTCACGTATAAGCTACATGTTCTCACGGAGCTTACAGTCTAGTGGGGGAGAGAGAACAGTAATTAAATAAGCAAGTGAAATGTGTAATATGTTATATGGTGAAAAGTGTTTTGGAGAAAATTAAACATAGAGAAGAGGATAGATAGGGATAAGGAAGGCCAGAGGCAGACTGTGATTCTGAGTTCTCAGGAAGACCCGGGTGAAAGACCTGAAGACAATGGGGGACCAATCCCACACATAAGTCCCAAGGCAACAACACCCTGTCTGCTGTGTCTGAGGAGCGGCAGGTAAGCCATAAAAGCTCATGTGGTGTCAGGAAGGGACAGAGAGTAGTCATATATGTGATCAAGAGGTAATGGAGACAAAAAATTGAAGAGGAAGGAAAGCTGCCAGATTCATTCCATGAGGCCAGCATCACCCTGATACCAAAACCAGACAAAGTGCCTACAAAGAAAAAGAAAATTACAGACGATTATCCCTAATGAATAGATACAAAAATCCTCAACAAAATATTAGTATACTGAATTCAGAAATACATTAAAAGGATGATTCATTATGACCGGGTGGGATTTATTCTAGGGATGCTAGGGTGGTTGAATATTTGCAAATCAGTGTGATACACCACATTAACAAAAAGAAGGTCATGTCAATAGATGCAAAAAAAAAGCATTTGACAAAATTCAACATTGATTCATGATAAAAAAGGATCAACAAAGTGTGTAAAGAGGGAACATTCCTCAACATAATAAATGTCATATATGACAAACCCACAGGTAATATTATACACAATGGTGAAAAGCTGAAAGCTTTTCCTCTATGATCAGGGGCAAGACAAGGATGTCTACTCTTACCACTTTTATTCAACACAGTACTAGAAGTCATAGCCACAGCATTCTAACAAGAAAAACAGATAAAATGCATCCAAATTGGTATGGAAGAAGTAAAATTGTCTCTATTTAAAGATGACATGATACTATATATAGAAAATCCTAAAGATTTTACCAAAAAACTATTAGAATAAATGAATTCAGTAAAGTTGCAGGATACAAAAATCAGTATAGAAATTCGTTACCTTTCTATATACCTATAACAAACTAGCAGAAAGAGAAATTAAGAAAAAAATCCCATTTAGGGATTTTAACCTAGGAGTAAACCTAACCAAGGAGGTGAAAGACCTGTACACTGAAAGCTATAAGATATTGATGAAAGAAATCAAAGACACACCAATAAATGGAAAGATATTCCATGCTCATAAATAGGAAGAATTAATATTGTTAAAATAGCCATACTACCCAAAGCAATCTACAGATTTAATGCAATCTCTATCAAAATACCAATGACGTTTTTCTACAGAATTACAACAAATAATTCTAAAATTTGTTCACAAAAGTCCCTGAATAACCAAAGCAGTCTTTAGGAAGAACAAAGCTGAAGGTATCACACTCCCTAATTTCAAAGTATACTGCAAAGCTACAGTAATCAAAACAGTATGATACTGGCACAAAAATAGACAAATAGATCAATGAAACAGAATAGAGAACCCAGAAATAAATCCATACTTGTAATGACAGTCAATATATGACAAAAGAGGCAAGAATAACAATGGGGAGAATACAGTCTCTTCAGTAAATGGGATTGGGAAAAGTGGACAGCTACCTGCAAAAGAGCAACATGTACAAAAATAAAACTTGAAATGCATTAAGGACCTAAATATAAGACCTGAAACCATAAAACCCCTGGAAGAAAACAGGCAACAAATTCTTGAAGTCAGCTTAGTAATTTTTTTCTGGACATAATTTCCCGAAGCAAGGGAAACAAAAGCAAAAATAAACAAGTGGGACTACATCTAACTAAAAAATCTTCTGGACACCAAAGGAAACTAACAGAATAAAAAGGCAGCCTACCAAATGGGAGAATATGTTTGCAAATGATACAGCCAACAAGGGGTTAATATCCAAAATATATAAATAACTCACACAACTCAACACCAACAAAACCAGTAATGTTAGTAAAAAGTGTGGAGAAGACCTGAATAGACTGTTTTCCAAAAAAGACATGCAGATGGCCAACAGATTCATGAAAAGATGCCCAACATTACTCATCATAAGGGAAATACCAATCAAAGCCATAATAAGATATCACCTCACACCAGTCAGAATGGCCACTATCCAAAAGACAAGAAATAACAAGTGTTGATGGGAATGTGGAAAAGAAGGAACCCTCCTACACTGTTGGCAGGAGCGTAAATTGGTACAGCCACTGTGGAAAGCAGTATGGAGATTTCCCAAAAAAACAAAAATAGAAATACCGTAAGACCCAGCAATTCCACTTCTGGGAATTTACTCAAAGAAAACAAAATCACTGATTTGAAAAGATATATGCACACCTACGTTTATTGCAGCATTATTTACAATAGCTAAGATTTGGAAGCAACCTAAGTGTCCATTGACAGATGAGTGGATAAAGAAGATGTAATATATATATATACTCAGCTATAAAAAAGAATAAAATCTTGCTATTTGCAGCAACATGGATGGACCCAGCAGATATTGTGCTAAGTGGAAATTAGTCAAAGAAAGACAAATGCCATATAATTTCTCTTGCATGTGGATTCTAAAAAATAAAACAAAACAAATATGCTTGCAAACATGGAGAACAGACTGCTAGTTGCCCAAACAGGGGATGGGTGGAATAGGTGAAGGGGATGAAGAGGTACAAACTTCCTATTATAAAATAAGTTAGTCACAGGGCTGAAAATACAACATAGGGAATAATATAGTCAATAATATTGTACTATACTACCTTTGTATGTTGACAAATGACAACTACACTTGCAGTGTGAGCATTTAGTAATGTATATAATTGTCAAATCATTGTTGTACACCTGAAACCAATAATACTGTATATCAACTGTATTTCAATTTTACAAAAAGGTAATGGAGAGCTAGTTTTGTTCTTCCTTATATACAGTTGCAAAGGTTTTTGCCTTTACTCTGAGATTGGAATCTGTTGGAAAGTTTTGAACAGAGGAAAGATAAGATCCCTCTGGCTGCTAGACTGAGAACAGACTACAGGGAGTCCCGGGGAGAGGCAGGGAAGCCCGTTAGGAAAGTATTGCAGCTCCTTAGAAATGATCAGCTTGGGCTAATGTGGTAGCAGTACAGGTGGTGAGAACTGGTCATATTTCCTTCCAATCTGAAGGTAGAGTATTTTGAAGTTATAGCTGACACAATTTTCTAAAAGGGGAAGGTTTGGTAAGCATAATAGATAAACAGTATCCCGTTTGCTGCAATGTGGAAGATTGTGGCAGGGCAGATTTTTTGAAGGGAGACTAGAATTTTGATATTGGACATATTTTTGTTAGATATCTGCTAAGATCCAGGTAGAAATGTTAAATATGCACTTGGATGATGAGACTACAGTTCAAGGAACAGGTACAAGCAGGAGATTTAAATTTGGCAACTGTTCATGTATGAGATCAGCAAGAGTATTGGTAAAAAGAGAAGTTTGAGCACTAGGCCTAGGATATTCAGATTTGTAGGAAAAAAAGGAACCAAGAGAGGAGACTACAAAGGGTTGCCTGTGAGGTAAGAGGAAAAACCAAGGAAGTGTGCCCTTGAAATCAAATGACAAAGCATTTCAAGGAAGAGTAAGTGATCGGACAATTGAAATGCTATTAATGAAATGGGTCAAGTGGGTGAGGCCTGAGAATTAGTCATTGGATTTAGCAAGAAAGAAGTCACTGGTGACCTTGAAGAGCAGTCCTGTGGTAAGACAGAGGCCTGATTGAAGATAATTCCAGAAAAATGTAAGGAATTGGAGACTACAAATGTAGATAAATCTTTCTGAGTATCACTATTTAAGAGAGGCAGAAAAATGGGGATGTTAGTTATAGAGGGATGTAGGGTCAGAAAAGTTTTTTTTTTTTAGTAAAATGGGAGACATTTCATCACATTTATGATGCTGACAGGAATGGTCTGGAGTGAGGGAAAACTTGACGATGCAAGAGATTGACTTGTGTTTTAACGCCCAAGAGAAATGGGATCCCATAGCGGACTTGGTCAGTTCATCTGTAGGGGCAGCGGAGAAGTAGAGTAAATGGGCCCGGCTGGAGTGGGAGCTTGTGGTTAGTTCTCTTCTGATGTTTCTCACTTCTCTTTGAAGTAGTAAGGGTATTAGCTGAAAGTGAGGAGGCTAGGAGGGGTTGACAGAGTGGTATGCAGTTGTCCTGTAGGAGAATGAGACTGAATGGACTAGAGAAATAGTAGGAGCGCTGGCCAGCTCCAAGGGCTCATTAAAGCTTGTCGTCATAAATTTAATGTGAGATCAGTCATCGTGGTTGCTCACCAGCCCATTTATATTGGTGCGAGTACGCATGGGGATAAGACCAAGAGTTGGAATTAAACAGGTGGTGTTTTTTTCAGGCAAGTACAACAAATCAAGTAAGAAGCAAGGGAACTGATGGTATACAGAAATGAGTATAACAGACCGTGCGATCTAGCCTGCAAAGGGAAAGGAAGCCATGAAGGCAGTGAGAGACAGGGAAAAGGCTGTAGGATCAATGAATTGTAGGTCCTGGTGGAGACCTACAGGTGGACATTTGGAAAGCCAGTTTGGTGCGAGAAAGTAGTGTCCTTGAAATTAAAATTATGGAGAGATTGTACTTACTGGTAATGCCAAGATCTCTCAGTATCACATCAGAGTGAATCGCTAAAGTATGGTGAATGATAGATTCATTGGAGGAGAGGAGTTCAAGAAACTAAAGAAGCTGAGATATGGGAAGAAAACTCAACCAGGTTTATGACAGGAATGCTGTTAAAACGATAGCGAGGCACAGTCTTCCTACTAGGAAGCAGGGGGCTAATGCCACAATAAGAGTTATGGCAGGCATAATCTGATTTCATGAGAGTCAAAGCTGGAGGTTTTCAGGAAAAAGGAGAATGGTCTAGAATCAGCAACATGGACCCAGGAGTAAACTCACTCTAAGTGTAGGTCAAGTATTATGAGAGGAATAGGAAAATAAACAGCTACCATCTGAGAGAGCTACATAGGAGGCAGTGCTTAATAAGCAATTAATTGACAAAAATAATTAATATATTATAAATTAAGCTGGAGAATCCCCAGGAAATTACAGTATATTTAACGTGGTTAACTAAGCAGTTCTGCTTCCTAAGCTGAGTTCTGGAGGAAGTGAAGTGTCATTGATGGTAGGCAAGCATTGTTTAATAGAAAAGAATGTCTATGGCGGGAGGTAAGAGTGAATTCGACTGTGGCAGGAGGCAAGTAAATTAGCTTGATCAGTGAAGAGCAGATGCAAAAGTATTTTTGAATGAGGGCAGCATGTTAGCAGAAACAGCGGGCTTGAACTTGCAATTTGAAGGTACCATTTATAAATTCATAGTGATAATGCCAGGATTATTCTAGACCCTTTCTTGAAGATCTAAATGACCACTAGAGAAATTTCTTTGACAACATGAATTTAGTTTAGTGTTAGCTTTTAGTTCTACATTTCTAAATGCGTTGTTTTATTTTTAGTGCTGCATTAAAAAAATTTTTTTAATCACTATTGATATAATTTTGGGAGGGGAAAGAGTTTTTTAAAAGTTCTCACCATAGTTTCTCTCATTTGAAATTTAGATTTTACTTTGTTAGCAATGGACATGCCCAGCACAGCTCCATCAGATCTTCAGCCTCAGCCAGTTATATCACTAATAAAACTTTTTGGCTGGGATGATATCATCTGGCCTCAAGTTGTAGCAAGATATTTAAGTCATTTCCTACAAAATGGGTAAGTTACTTTAGGTATGCTCATTAATGTAACCCATGATAGGTTGGTACACTAGGAAAGTAAGAATTTTCACAAATAAAAACTGGTCTTTACTACATGTACTCTCACTGAAGCAGTGTTTTTGTTTTGGATGTATCAGCATTTTGATGGTAGTAGGAGGAAGAAAGTTAACTTGTATTTTGTGAGGCCTGCTTTTCTTAAAAAGCTAATTCTGTTTAAGCCCTTCTTTGAAACTTTTGTAGGACTTCTTATTCTCATCCTGAAATGGCCTTTCTGTGCTCACCATCGTAGAATAAATTACACAATTAATATTGCTAAGTCTGTAAGACACTATATATTATTGTACTTTTAGATTTAATGATAGCTTTCCTTTCACAACTAGATATTTAAAGATTTGACTCTTATGCGATTATGAGCAAGACACTTCACTACCCTGAACATTGGTCTCCTTATCTATTAGTATCTCCTGCCACAGTACATAAGAGATCAGAGGAGCCCCAATAGAAGAAATATACAAAATAAAGTTGAAAAAGAAGGAGCATAAAAATAATCAGGAATATTTGAATAAGAATATGGAGATGAGGGAAAATAAAATAAATACAGAGACCTAAGAGACCACTGTAGTTCTTGTCCAAGCTGCCAGTCAGTGAAAGTGAAGAGTGATGCAGTTTAGGGAGGAGGTGCTCTTCTCAGGAGGAAGCTCATTAAGCGATCATTAAGTCTCTGTCTCATTGGCTTCAGTTGCAAAATAAAGGAGGTCAGCTTCACTTGGACTTGCAGGTTCCCTTCTAACTTAAGAATTCTATAACAAAAAAATTATTATTATTTATTGAACACTTTTGCTGATACTATCTGAAATAATTTTAGTTTTAAAAATAACATTTGTGTATTAAACAATTGAAGAAACTTAAATGCAAAGGTGTTAGTTTTGGGAAGGTTGTATAGGTAATAAATGACCCATCCAGGTTCTTCTGAATTGTGTACTCCTTTTGTGACAACTTATATTTTTTCAGAACAGTAGTTATACGTTTTTTTTTATAATTTCTGAGTTTACATAACACTATAGTTAGCTTAAAACCATCCTCATTCTCTCTACCCCCACTTATAAAACGATTAGAAATCATATTTAGCCACATGTTTGGCTCTGTAGAAAGAGTTTTTAAATTTTTTTACCAGATATTACCTGGAATTCTGTAATCATGACCACCTGTGGGGTGGGGAGCAGAAAAGGGAGGGAAGGGAATGGGGTTGGTCAGGAGACCCACGGAGAAATATATTTTGTCTTTAACTTTTTTCTTATATATATGCTCATGAATGCTTCTCTTGTTTGTCTAGTGTAAGGGCCACTGTTTTTTTAATATACTTTCCACTTCTTTTGTTATTATTTCACCTAGCTAGTAATAAACTCTTTCCTTGCTTTTCCCATTTTAACCATATTCTTCCATACCTCTTTCCCTTGGTGTAAGCCTACACCTATGCCATCAGTGGAAAAGGAAAAATAAAAATCAGAGCATTACCAATGAAAGCAAGAATATTTACCTGAAATAGCTTGTTGTGTGTATCTGTAGTGTTCATTTTCAGCAATGCATATCTACTGTACATCAGTGAGGTCATAAGAAGTGGGGGATGTTAGAATGTTTTTCTTTATTAATCTCTATACTCAGGGAACATATTGTCGAATTTTGCTTTTGTTTTTGTTTTTCAATATCCATCAACTTTTTTTACAGCATGTTATGTGAAGCACTTTCTCATTCAGGCTGTGTATCTTTTCAAGCCTTAACTGTGAGATCATGGATCCGCTGCATTTTGCAAATGTATGTAAAAAATCTCCATGTGCCTGATGAGTTTTATGTTGATATAAATCCTGAACAGGCAGTTGGTAAGTTCTGCAGGCATTTTGCTTTCTAGATAGCTAAATATGTTTAAAATTTCCTGTTTTGCTATATAAATTAATAGAAGAGATACAAAATATATTTGTAGCAATTAGGTGTGAATATAAATAGAAATTTATTTCATTTTGCAACCTGTTTCTTTCCCCTTTGCAACCTGTCATATATATGACAAGTTTCTCTCCTGTAAAGATAAAATAACTTGTTTACTTGGGGGCCTGGAACAAAAATTTGCTCTCAGGTGACAAGCTGTTTTTTTTTTCTTTCTTGAAGAAACTGATCACATACACAGAAAAGTGAAACTATGAAGTAAATAACCAGATATCCCACCAGAACACCCTATATAGTCAATTACGAGTAATTCTCTCCCATTTTCTATTAGATTATTTTACCTTTCTTCTGCTTTAGTCACTAAATGATACCCATACTTTTTAAAGTTCCCCATGGAGTTCTATAGGACATGCCTCTTCCTAAAGCTATTCTTTAGGACCATTTATAAATCATACAAAGACTAGAAAAATGCCCCATATTTATTCTGATGTCTTATTACATCAGTTGGCTTTACATGAATAATTTTGGAGCCTAGGATATTTACAAGTACATGTTTGTTTTTAAATAAAACCTTCTGTTAGTGAGAGAAATTTAATTCAAAGTTTTTAATTATGTGAAAATTTTAATTTTAAAAGGAAGGTCATGAATGTAGTAAACATACTGTACAAATATTATGATATTATTTTAACAGAAAAAGAGTATTTGGAACAGCTGGCTGAACTGACACGGTTGCTATTTAAACTCCCAGAAGTAAAGGATATTTTCTTAAAGGCTCACGTTGAAGATCTATCCATCACAGAAGATCCTAAAAAAGCACTTGTTCAATTCTTTGAGGTATTTTTCATTTATTAGTATAATGTCCAAATCAGTTAAAATTAACTTTTCAAAAAAATTTGAAGCGTTCATAAACTTATTCTATAAAATGAAATTTCTTAAATTGGCTCATATTATTGGTTGCTTGTTATTATAAAATTCTGGAGGAATAAAAGGTATAGTATAGTTCACTCCTAAGGACATCAGAAGAATTATGTTTAATGAAAAATAGTAAGAGTAAAGAATGTTACATAAAAGCCTTATGCTAACACTGATCTAAATTGTAGGAATATTTTATTACTAAAATTGCTGGAGAGCAATATTCTTCAGATACTTGGGAACTAGATTTCCTGGTATATGGTCCATAATAGTTCTAGCTTAATGTTTACCACCCTATAGCAAATGGTGTAAATTTTACAGTAAAATTTTAGTGTATTCTGCATAAACACCAGTTGCTTCATATCATAGTATGGTTAGGGCTTTAAAACCCAATCTATTTGTTTCGTTTTGTCTCTATAATAAATAGCCCCATTCAACATTTCATTCTTAATTATTAATTTTGTTGGAATCTTTCTTCTATGATAGTCTTTGCTTTACAGTCTAGTTAAGGTTGTTAATGTGTTTGGATTAGTGTTTTTGTAAGCTGTTCACAGTGAAAGTTGGTTTATTTTCCCACAGAGTGGTTGGTATTAACTACAGTGAAAATCATACATCTCATAAGCTCTTTGCATAAATGTGAATTCTTTTACTGATTTCCATTAAGTTAAAGTACAATTGTACTACAGTTAGAGATATCACATAAATCCTAAAAATTTAGGAATAGTATATGTTGATATAAAATATGCATTTCTATTAAGCCTTTTATGTATTTGTTGATTGGAACTTAACCAATAATTAAGCACCTATGCTAGTCAAAGCCTCTAATTTAATTGAGTCCAAAATAGTTGCTCTTTCAACACTCAATAAATAATAGTTGTTTGCTAAATGCTAGATAGTATTATGCTAGGAACTCTTAGGAACTTAAAAACAAAAGAAGTCATCCTTGATCTTAGAAAACTTTTACTTGCCTGAGAATACAAGATATATACAAAGGTTAAAATAGTAATAATATAAGACAGTATATGCTAAGTGCTAGGTAATTGATCTCTCAGGAGGTAAGAATTCAGAGCATCCTGGTATAAGAAGTTTGGGTTTTATTCTGTGAACAGCGTGAAGGCTTTATAAATTTTTAAGTAGGTCTGATTTGAACAATTTACTTTTTAAGAAAATTAGTTAACAATAGAGTAGATTATTGGTTGGAAACTTGCAAGATTTAGAAGGAATTTAGTGTTGAAATATGAGATTTTTGAATGCATATGAAATAAATACTGTGTTTAAAATTAGAAGAATGATGATACCTTAAGGAAAAATAGGAACATTATGATTTAGGGTTGGGTAGAAGTAGAAAGGAGTGCAATTATAAACTCTTTTATTTTGAGGTTGTGTCAGGGGTCCCAAAGATGACCCCCAGATGCTATGATTCAGTAGAAGTACTTATAGAAGTCAGCATATAATGTTACTTAACAGCTATGACTTCATACAGTGGATTCAAAGCACAGTCAACAAAGAGAAAATGGTCATGGGCCAAGTCCAGAGAAACCAGGCACAGCTTCCACGAGTCCTCTCCAAGATGTAACACTGGACTTGGTTAATTCTTACAGCAAGCAATTGTGACAACACATGAAATGTCTTCTACCAGGAAAGCTCATTAGCAACTCAGTGCCCAAGGTTTGTAATGGGGGCTGGTCACATAGGTCCCCTTTGCCTAGCATTTACAAAATCCTAGACTCTGAGAAGGGAAGCTGTATTCAACAGAAACTATATTGTTTGCACAAACAGCCATTCTTATCAGGAAATAGTGGGAAAGAGCTAAGGTCAAAACACCAGCCAAGGGCCAGCTCTGCAAGTATGCTTTTATAAGGATAGCAGTGTTGGGCCTGTATTAACTCTTCCTTGCACAGAAAGGATAGTGTGACACGTAAGTAGTGATAATCAAGGCATTGAGAAATATTTGTCTCATAGTGTAGGATGGTTAAGGCTCAACAGAAAAATACTGAGATGAAGGTTACTGGTTCTTAGAAGTGTGTTTCCTAGACCTGAGGGGGGTTACTGATAACTTTGTAGGAGTTTTCCAATGTCAAAAAAAGTATATTGACATTTGCACAAATAGTGCAAAAGCTTTAACACAAATTAATACCATGGCCCAAGATTACCTGGTAGTCATTATAATTTTCACTGCCATGTAGTCACAGAGAAAAAGAGAAGAAAGCCAATTTCATTTAAGAATACCTTAATGAGCAGTAAAGTCATAATTTTTATTAAATTTTGACTTTTGAGTACATGTCCTTTCAGTGATCTGTGAATGACAGTGGGAAGTGCACTTCAAGAACCTTTGCTGCATAGCAAAGCAAGGCGGTGTCTAGATAAAAAGTCCTCGTGTGGTAATTTGAGTTGCAGTTAAACTGACTGCTTTTATCTTGAAAGAACCACTGACAAAATATAGTTATTCAGACCCGTTTTCCCAAAAATGATTGAGATGAGCCTATCACTTCAAAGAAAATAACTGATAGCATTTGTTGCAGATAACATAATTTGAGCTTTCAAGAAAATTAGAATTTTGGAAATCTTGTATTTGCCATCATGCGCTTGAGAGTGTCTCGATACTTAAAAGATTTTTCTAATGACATTGGTAGTGGTATTAATATGATTTTTTAAAAATAAGGATAATGAAATGGGTCAACATTGGTAGGCTACATAACTCAGTGAATCATACATTTCCAAATGACCAGTATAGGCTTTTAAAAAATCTTGGATGGCTATAAAACAGTCATTCAAAGAGCAAGGTAAGCCAATGGCTTTTAATGTAGCAGAGTACCAAGTGTTCATTGACATGGCTTTGAATTCCATATTACAATTAACCTTAAGAAATACCACATTTCAAGTTTTGGTGTACTACCAAAGAAGAACTCCCACAGTGATCTGAAAAATTAAAAAGTCTCTTCCTCTTCCAGGTACATATGTTTAGTGAGGCTGAATTGTTTTCATCTAACATATTATTGCAATAGATTACATGCAGAAGCAGATAGGAGAATCTAGCTGTCTTCTATTAAGCCAGACTTTAAAGAGATTTGCAAAATTGTAAAAAAAAAATGCCACTTCTCACTAATTCTTTTGTTTGTTTTGGAAAATAAATTTATTTTTTACTAAAAATAGTTACTTTAACATGTGATATTTATTATTTTTAAATGAACTAATAATTTAAAATTTTCCCTTTTAATTTCTAATATAGTAAATACCAATTGGTGTAACCCAAATAATAATAAGCTCTTTTAGAGCCTCAGTTTTTAAGTGTATAAAAGGGAACTGACACTGAAAGTTTGATAACTTCCGGTTTAGGGGAAAAAATGTAGAAAACCAAGGGTAGAGAGCTAAATCAAAAAAAAAGGATTCATCAAGTGTATCTCCTGTTGTTCTTACCTGTCCACCTCCCAGTCAGTCACTCAAGTTCTCTAGGTTCCTTAGCTTTTCCTCCATTTCACATAGTATTGTCAATGTGGCTACCTTTAATAACACTATGGATAACTTATCTTAACCCCTCATTTCAAAGCTTTTCTAGTAGTCTTTCAGCATTCCTCACTTCTGCTCTACTTCGTCCATCCACCCACTGACGTGACTTAACCTTGAGTCTTGGCGTCCCTTGGGGCATCTGAAAGCTCTTTGACGGTCACCACCTGTCCCTCTAGCTCTCTGCGGGACTACATCACGACCTTCCACTTCCTTTTCTCCAAGTGTAATGTCCTCTCAGGGTCTCACTTCCTTCCCTGTCCACCTTCATTAGACCCCTTGGGCGTCTCACTTCAACTACTCTGCTGACACTCACAATCTTGCATCCTTTGTCTTTTGGTCACATCTACAAACCCTCCATCTTAGATTAGTATAATACTTGCTTTCTCTCCTTTGTCTTATCTAATACCACATAACTATATGTATTGGTGCCATTTATCCAATTTAGGTTACTGAAATCCGTGAGTTCCCAGTAATGGTACCACTCTTCTCAAACTTTCCAGCCCATCTTTAGCCAGTCTTCTCTTGATTCTTTTTGTAACTTCTCACCTCTTGCTTATTTTCATCTCTCCTCAACTTACTCTTTCATTTATTTCCCTTCTTCCTCACTATTACTCTTTTCTGGCCTCACCTCACCCTTCTCTTCACCACTTCTCCATTTTGTCATCCACCCTTCAGGCCTCATCCTTTTTTCTTCTGTGAAAGTTAAGCTGGTATCTAGCAGCTTATAAAGAAAATTCTGGGGGTGGAGGGGAATCAATTCATATTACAAAGCTGAGTTTTATGGAGGTCTTAGTTGTAGGAATTGGGGGATTTGGGATTCCCAGTCATATACTAGGATGTTTGGAAGTCTTGATGTGATTTGATTATATGCTTCTTTTATATCAGTTCCATGTATCTTTTTACCAATGCTTTGCTGAGTCAGACCTTGTATGAATAATTAGTGGTGAATGGATTTTTTTATTCTTCTTTTAACCTTTATATTAATTATAAGAGGCAAGAGTTAATTGTTTTCCCTTGCATTTTAATTGCTGTGAACATTTATTGCACAGTTAAGGATAAAGACTTCAATGTAAGGGGTGTGTGTTCGTGTGTGTATCATTACTTTTCAAAGCCTGTATTGTATAAAACTTGGAAAGCTAAATCTTGTTTTTCCTTATTTATATAGGCTGTTGGTATAACTTACGGGAATCTGCAGACACTTTCTGATAAATCAGCCATGGTCACAAAGTCTTTAGAATACCTTGGTGAAATACTAAAATATATAAAACCTTATTTGGGAAAAAAAATGTCCACTGCAGGGCTGCAACTGACTTATAGGATGATGGGTATGTATTTGTAACATTATTAAGATTTCCTTAGGTTTAGCCTGTAGTATCTTGATGAATAGGAATATGCTAATACTCTGGCTAAATAACTTCTCCATATAATCATAAGGATAATGAAAGAGTGATTTAGCGTAAAATAATTCTTGTTAGTTTTCAAGTGTATCCTTGTCATGCCCCACCTCCTTTCAGAACTTTTCCTATTAAGCTTGTGTTAATATTAAAATTAATTATGATTAATACAGAAAATATGCCAAAACCAATTTGCCATCAATAGTCTGTTGTGAATCACTCATATTTTGAGTATCCTGGATAATTAAAATGGACTTTTTTTAATGCTTATCTATGCTTTGTTAGAATTTAATATATGAGAATAAACCATCACTTCCTTCTGTTTTTATGGTATGCTCTCTATGAAGGAGGTCAGGAAAGAATTTATTACAACACTAAAGATATTTATGCTTCAGATATGTTTCTCACAATACTGTGTTTCCTCCTTTCAAAAAGAAATCTTCTGTGCCTGTTTTATAACAACAGAGTTCATCCTTCTTTAGGGAGTCAGTAATTTAAATACCTTTGCTCACTAAAACCATGTTGCTAATCAAAAATGGTGACTGGATAAAGGGAAATAAGAAGGATTTCCTTAGAAGTTTTTATATCGAATTTTGGTTTTTTGAGTTTTTTTGTTGTTGTTTTTAATTTCTCTTTGGCCAAAACTTTACGTCTGTTCCCTTCAATCTTGTGAACATACCAACAAACCTGATGTGGGCTATCTGAAACCTTTTATCATTGTTGTGAAAGATAAAGGAGAATGTGGAAATGTGTAAATACAGGTGATGTGGGATATGGTGGAAGTTGTAGTAGCAATTCAGGCCTTGTAATTTTAAAGGAAAATATAAGTGCAAATTTATTATAAATTTAACATAGTAAGATGTAGGTTAATAAGTATTTCAGCATTTAGGCTTATAATTTATTAGTTTTATAGTTTATTAGTTTCTACTAGATTTTTGCCAAGCTAAATGTATGATTTTAGGGTATATATTTTACAAAATATATGATAGTCTTATCAGGAACTACAAAATTATATTTGGATTGACAATATGTAGACCTGAGGCAGAATTCTCCTTATGAAGAATTGAGAGCCTTTCTGTTACCATATGGCTGATTTTTTGCTGACTGGCACAGAGATCTGCATTCTTCCCTTTTGTCTGTAACTCAGAGGCTGGGAATAGAGTACACTGCTACAGTGTTGCCCATTTATTCATTAGGAATTAGGAACGGATAATTTACAGTATTCTGTATATGAAAGGTTTAGAACAAGATGGAGAAGGAGCAAGTTTAAACTTCTGAGAGTCTAAACCTGTTTTAAGTATGTAGAGTTGAGGTGTCACATCCACCTGAGGAAAGGAGAGTTAACCTCTGAAACTTTGTTCTTTATGTACTTTGCTGTTTCCTAACTAGGGATCCCTCTGCTGTTCATCTGCAAGGCTGCTACCGGAAGGTGTCAACTGTTGATAAAATCACACTTTAAATTAAGGCATCTGGGGTCTTAATGGTAGCTCAGTAATTTCTGAGAAAGCAAAATTGAGCCACCAGTAATATCTTCAGCTTTCCTCCCTTTAGATCATTTTCTTGTTTTTTTGTTTTCTTTTTATCTCCGACTTTTCTGTTTCCATGTCCTTTCTTTTGTAACTAAAATTCTATCCATGACCCTTCAGTGCTCAGCCCACATTCCCAAGTAGACTTGATCTCTCTGATTGTGCTTCCTCTGTCTTTAGGACATTTTTCACAGCCTGCCGTTTATCACAGTGACTTGTGTACATGGCATGTCCCTGCTAAATTTCAGACTTACTCATGGTAGTGGTAGTGACCATATCTTTTGAACTTTTTTATTTCCATCATCATGTTGTATTTTGAACCAATAAGAACATTTACCACTTATACATCAGGCACTGGATTGGAGATTGGAGATTGGGATGCATCAGTTACAGAGCCTCTCCAGTACAGGAGATGGCATATACTAAATAAATATTTCCAGAATTTAATGATTTTATGAACTTAGCTAATAGTACCTAATGTATTTTTTAATGTTCCTAAATAAGCAAAGTTGCTTTCTAACTATAAACACTTTTTAAAAATACACATCATAATGATCCCTATCCTTTTTTTTTAAGGCATAGTATAAATAAGAATAGAAAATAGTAAATACATAAGAACACTTAGAGTGCAGCTCTCTGTCAATTGTGGGGGCATGCTCCCATAATTTTTCTGTTATTTTCAGCTTCATTGGTAAATAAGTAACATGTTCATAGCCAGGAAAAAGACTTGGTTTTTTTACAAAGCTACTCTGTTTTTTTAAATCTTTTCCAAAGTTTCTTACTTAAAATTTTTCTCTCTCTTTGCGTTCTTAATTCCACACACACTTAAATGTTCTTCATTGAAACTTAAAAAAGTAGAGGTGTCATATAGCAATAAAACAAATGTATCGCCTCAGCCTTCTATGAACTCGTAAAACTTAAGGTCTTCAGCAAAGCATTTTCACCATTGCAGAAGATGAAATACAAGGGTAGGTGATGCATTTTTGGTTGGAAGGTCCTTGCTATTTATAAGTTAATACCTGTGTGACACCTAATAGTGATGTAATTCATTTCAGATGTCAGTGGTGGTGGCAGTCCTCTTACTGGTATATTAATGTTAGGTTTACTGTCATTCTCAAGTTGTCCACCTACTGGAAAAATGAGGAGCAAGACAGCATTATTTAAAATATTGCTAAGTGAGCATTGTGTTTCTTTATGATTGACTATTGTATTTTCTTTTACAACAGAATATTAATGCTGCTGTTTGTCATTCTTACAATTGATTATGGGTTGGGTTTTTTTTTAATTTAGAATACTTTCCTATAAGCATATTTTTGTTTTCCTTTAGAGCTTAAATTTTAGACTTTTTGTTTTATGTAAATGACTTCGGTTTTTATCTTTTTTGCTTTCCAAGATGGAATAAAATATAGAAATTTATGCAGTACATATGCCACTGTGCTGTTTGGACAAGTGCTTAACGATCTCCTTTTACATTTGCTTTTTCAGTAAAGTTGTCCCCAACAGCAATAATACACTCTAGCGGGTGAAGTCTGTTTTCTTTCACAGTCAAAATTTAAACTCACTGTTTGTTAATAGTAAAAGTTAAAGAAATTGAGGCTTAAGGAAGTGATGTGTTTCAAGGTGTTAGAGCTGATCCTTTTTTCCTATTTTAACAGTTAAATTTGGTTATACCTTATAATTATAAATATACACCTATAAGTTTAGTTATATTGCAGACTGAGTTGAGACAGCCTGTAAAATTACAATAAAAATGTAAAGAGATAACAATATCAAGAAAGTAGCATGATGAAGCCTAGGGAAAAATGAATATACACATAAAAGCATAATATATGATCTTACAATATTCTTAAAGTAGGATTGTTTTGCCTCTGAGTTTCCTACCAGCCAAAGCAGAAAGGGAGATCTGGTTAATTGCAACATTCAATCTGTGTATTCACATGATGTACAGCCAGACTGCATTGTGTGTGTAAGTGTATATGTATTAAATGCCAGTTGCTCAGGAAATGTATGTTTTTCCTAGCCTAGAATGCCGAGAGAAATTTGTCTCTTTAGTGAAATAACATGACTTGACAGATCTTTTGATTCCTAATGCAGTTTTCTCCTATTGCCTGCTTTAACTTGGTCCTATGTGCTTTAAATAAAAGTTTTTTTAGTGGAAAGACTAACCAGAATTTTTTTTTGTTAGAAGATAACCATAACTGCTTTTACTACTCTTTGTCAGGAATTCTTGTTAAATCATGGGCACAGATCTTTGCTACCTCGAAAGCCCAAAAATTACTATACCGGATCATAGATTGTTTACTATTGCCACATACAGTATTACAGCAAGAGAAAGAGCTACCTGCACCGATGTTGACTGCGATTCAGAAGAGTCTTCCTTTGTATCTCCAGGTATAGTGTGTCTGCTTACAAGTTTGTATGGTTTGTTTTTTTTTGAAATTTTCCCTTGAAACAGTTCACTAACTGACTTAGTGCAGATTTAAAAACCATACATTGTAATCCCAATGTACTTATACACATGTGGCACTTATATTGAACAAGTTTTTTTTTCATTGTAGTTGATATACAGTATATATTGGTGTCAGGTGTACAGCATAGCAATTCCACAATTATGTGCACTGCGAATTGCTCAAAACTCTAATGTAGTTACTGGTAAACTGTCTTATGTTTGGCTCTGAAAACAAAGATGGGAACTATTAAAATCTCTACCCTAAAGAGGCTTAAAGTTGAGAAAGAAGGTCAGCTAGCATAGACACTTACTATAATGTGCTCAGTATTTTCCTTAGGGGCCTCACTTGCCCTGTCTGCCAGATTGGGTTGAGGTAATGTGAGAGAAGACATTGTAAAGGATGTTAGGTGTAAAAGAGCAGAGAGGGTAGGAGTTGAAGGACTATTCCCATCAGAGGGGAGCACCAGATAAAGAGCATGAGCTTTAAGAAAATATGACACACTGAGGAAAAACAGGTAATTCGGTGGTGGCTGCAGACTCAGAGGAGCCACATTCTGGAAGTCTTTACACACCATGCTAAAAAATCTGGACTTTTTCTTTTACATGGGGACTATTAATGGATTTTTAGGAGCACAGTGCGGTGACATATCATTTACATTTTAGAAAGGTGATTCGGTGGCAACATCTAAGATAAGTTGTTGCGGAGGTTAAGATTAGAGACTTGGGATGCAGTAGTTCATTATCTGAAGGTTTTGAACAAAGGCATTGGGTAAAGAGCTTATTTAACAGATTTCGGAAACATTTAGGAGCTCTGACCAGAAAGACTTGTTGAGTGAGTGTTGTGAAGCAACAGAAAGAAACAGAGTATTTCCCTGGCTGCTTCTGCAGATAGTGGTGCCACTAACTGAAATGGGAAGTTCTAAAGATGTAGGGATGAAGGTAAGAACTGATTTCTGAACAACTTTAGTTTGAGTTGTGTAGAATATCTGGGTAATGATGTCCAGTAGGCACTTGGGAGTACGGATCTGTCATTCTGGGGAAAGGACGGGGCTGGAAGCATGCTTTGTTATTCATTAGTATCTGAAGCTAAGAGCCTCTTAATTTGGGGTCCAGCAAAGGAAGCTAAAGAAGAAAAGGAAAATGGATTTTGATTAGATAATAAGCAATCTCTTCCACATATGGATATTTTTAAACAAATTTTTATGATTTATAAGACATTTTAAGTTGGCACTGTAATTTTGTATTCATAGCATCATTTAAAACAAAGTTTAGTGTGTCCACTAGCAAAAAGGTAAAGTACTGCCAATCCCAGTGGAAGATGGGTGGAGAGGAATTGCGGGCAGCAAGAGTCTGAAATGCTTGTTCTGTGTGGCCTGCTTAAGTCAAAGTAGTACATTTAATAGAATTCTTAAAAATTTGCTAAGTGAAATTGAAAATTTTGGTGAATTATCCACTTGGCAAAATTGACTTGGAGTTAATATTTTTATTATCTTTAAAATACCCAGCTCTCTTTTTAAGAATCTTCATTGTATCCATTTATTACTTCATCTTCTGATTTACTTAATATGCTTTTCCTTAAAGCTTTGAAGAAGCAAGATAGAGGAGTGTCTATTGTTTGTTTCAATTTTTGTTGCTTAATTGCTAGTGTTTTAACAGCTCTATGCTGTTTATTTGTTACAAAAAAACAATTTCTCACTGGGGAAATACCCATTTTAAGTTAAAATGGAGACAAACATTTCTCATTATGTCTCTGGGAAAACACATTGTGAATCACAGAGTACCAAATTATAAATGAACTTTTAGAACACAATTTGTTGTGTTGGTGATTATCTGTATTTAGTAATATGTAATATTTAATAACTGTGGCAGAAAAAAATTTTATTTCTCCAGGTATTGGTTTAATTGTAAGTAGCAAATACCATAATCTATATGAAAGCACTTTAACTTCTACACAAATGCCCTCCATTTGTTTGGGCTCTTGATTGAGTCAACAGATAATGCAGTAAGGTATTGTGAATTCTATGTAATCCAAATGAAGCTCTTAACTTCTCTGAAACCTAGTCTCAACTGTAAAATTGAAGATCCAATAATACTAAATAAATGTGGGTTTTTTTTAATGATTAAATGGAATAATGAATATAAAGCATATGGCACAGGGCCTAACATAAAAACCTCAAAATTATGTCATTATTTGAAGTCCTAATCTTCTGAATTTTACTCCTTTTGTCCATTTTTAAAAAATTTAATCACATTTCTTAACGTGGAAGATTTTAGCATAAATTTTATACTCTTATTCAAACAAATGACCAGTACCTTACATTAAAAAACTGCCCTAAGATGTATTTTATAACTTAGTAATTACACATTTGTGTAGTTGATGAGTGTGGTAGTCAAGTTTTCTGAGTGAGAGGAAGGAGGAAGCTTCCTTCTGACGCCCTAGAGACAAGCGTGTTTGCTTTGTTACCACGGCATGGCTGTCACCCAAGCTCAGCAACTACCCGAGCTTCACAGAAACATTATCTTTTGGTGATGATAGACAGTGTCCTTGTTGATTGAAATAAGATACAAATTCTGATATGAATATTAATGCTGGGGACTACGTTAGTCCCTGAATTTTTTTTTAACTTCACCTCTTAGTGTTTCTTCTTCTGTTTCCCTCCTGTAGGGCATGTGTAGCGTGTGTTGTCAGTCTCCAAACCCAAACACCTATTTGAATCAGTTGCTAGGAAATGTTGTCGAGCAGTATATTGGGCGATTTCTTCCAGCTCCACCGCATGTTTTAGGTCTTGGGCAACATCCTGTTCTGTTGGCATTGAGAAACTCGGCCCCTGCTCCACCGATGTCATCTCTAAAGAAATGTATTGTACAAGTGATCAGGTACACCTAAGTATTAAAAATAAGTGGTACTTACAAGTTACAAATCTCTACTAAAAAGGAACAAAGCCTCTTAAAGTATTGGCAACCCTTAGGTTACTGGGAGTTTAGAAATTTTGTTTTCCCTGAGAAGTGATATCTAAGAATCTACTGAAAGGACTTTTGCTCATGGCAGCTTAAGACAATGCTCTTTAATTATGAGTATGTTTTCTACATAGCTAATATTTTCCTTATGTGTATCCTAAAGATATATAGATATATATCTACATATATAGATAGTTCTTAGTTTTTTATCATATAAATAGTAATTGTATTTGGTACTGTATAAAATATAGTAATTATATTTCATAAAAGATAATAAGTAATTAAAAAGATGAATACCAATATGAAAAAGGAAGTAATATGAAAGTACTATTTTGTTAGTCTACTCTCTGTCTTAATAACTCAGTGCCATTAGGCAGACAAATAAATGAAACTTACTGGGTTTTCTATTGGACTCCATACCTTTTAACTATAGTGTTAGAAGATTCAAAAATAGAAACTATCTTTTCTTTGTTTTCATGGAGTGTTTAGCTTCATAAGAAATTAGTTTTTGAACCTTTAATATGACATAGTAATATATATTATTCTTATCTAGTATTTTTTTATTGAGGTACATGCAGTAAAATGTATAAATCTTAGTACACAGCTTAATGAATTTTAACTTGTGTGTACACTCAGGTAACCATTGCCCAGATTAAGATACCAAACATTCTCGCTAATTTTTCCCTCTAAAACTAACCCATTTCACCAGTCCCATACTCCCCTATGGCAACCAGCAGTCTGTTCTTTATGTTAATGAATCCATTCTGTTTTAATTAGTTTATTCATTTGTTTTCTGGAATCCACATATAAGTGAAAGTATATGCTCTTTGTCTTTCTCTACCTAGTTTATTTCATTTAGCATAATACCCTCTAGGTCCATCCATGTTGTCCCAAATGGCAGGATTTCATTCTCTTTCATGGCTGAGTAATATTCCGTATACACATCACATATTCTTTATCCATTCATCTATCAATGGACATTTAGATTTTTTTCCTTATCTTGACTATTGTAAAAAAAGGCTGCAATAAATGTAAGGGTGCATGTATCTTTTTGAATTAGTCTTTTTTTTTTTTTGATAAATTACCAGGGTGGAATTGCTGGGTCATATGGTAGTTCTATTTTTAGCTTTTTGAGAAACCTCCATGCTGTTTTCCATATGGCTGTACCAATTTGCAACCCCCCAGCATGTACCAGGGTTCCCTTTCCTCCACATCCTCACCAACACTTGTTATTTCTTGTATTTTGGATATGGCTATTCTGGCTGGTGTCAGGTGATGTCTCATTGTGGTTTTGATTTGCATTTCCCTGGGGATTAGTGATCCTGAGCATCTTTTCATGTGTCTGGTGACCCCTCTGTGTGTCTTCTTTGGAAAAACGTCTAGTCAGGTCCTCTGCCCATTTTTTAATCAGATATCTGGTTTCTTTGCTGTTTGAGTTGTTTGAATTCTTAATATATTTTGGATATTAGCCCTTTATCAGGTGTATCATTTATAATATTTTTCCACACAGTAAGTTGCCCTTTCATTTTGCTGATGGTTTCCTTTACATTGCAAGTTTTTCCATTTGATTTAGTCTCATTTGTTTACTTTTGCTTTCTCTTTCCTGGGGAATCATATCCAGAAAAAATTACTAATGCTGATGTTCAAGAGTTTACTGTCTATGTGTTCTTCTAGGAAAGTATTTTTTTTCCTATGTTTTTAGTGACTGAATAGTCATTTTTTCTATACCTTTAATGATCGGATATTGTCCTTCACTTCTCATTACAGAATTCCGTGTCTAAAATCTGTTCTCCTTTCTGGCTGTTTTGAGTTCCTGGCATTTTGTTACTAGTTTGGAAGCTTTGTATTCCTTGTTCTTCTCCTTTGCCACCCTTTGGTAAATGGTTGTTTCCTTCCCTTCTTTTCCTATCTTATTTCCTTGGCACGTTCTACCTAGACTATTGCCAGAGCCTCCTACTTTTACTAACTCTAATCTTTTTTCCAGTGTAGCCTAAATAATGACCCCAGATTACTTTTCCTAAAATACTGTTCCATTATGACATTTAGCTGCCCCCAAACCTTCATTTGCTTCTTTTTTGCCTGTGGAATAAATTTCATACTCCTTAGCTCTCTGTGATCTGTCACTTAACTTTTCCAAGTGTTCTACATATGGCATCATTTACAAATCCTAACGAGATTAGTTTTGTTATTGCCCCTCCAAAATGCTTTACATTTCCCTGCATCACTTTGTTCATCTCATTTTCTCCATTAAAATGCCATCCCTCTGGGCTAAGTTCTGCCCAGACTCTCTGAGACCTACACCTAATAGCTCAGCGCACCGTGATGCTTCTGTCCCTCTGAAGTGATCTGCTGAGTATGATTCAGTTGATGGAATTGTGATATTTATGCCTTACTTGTATCTGAATTCCCAACAAGATTGTAGTACTCTTAACACTGTGTGTTTGAGACATTGTATAAGTAATTTTAGTCCAAAGCAAATGAAAAGAGCTGAGGGGAAATTAAATCTTTAAGGTTATAAAACTGCTTTAAATCCCAGTGTTTAGGATCCTGGCTGCTTTAATTGACTTTCCTATTTACATGAAAACTTTTTTCTCACTATTTCTAGTTGAAGATCCAAAAATGTAACAATTCCTTTTTCTTTTTTTTAAATACGCAGGAAAAAAATAGAGATTTTCTCCTTTGCCTTCCTCCATAGTTCCCCATCTTAATTAGGACTGTTTCCTCTGAATTCCTGAGAATTCCAGGCTTATCTTTCAGTGCACCTGTCACACTGTGTTACTATAATTTCTTTTTCCTTGTCCAACTTTTCCACTAGTTGGTGAGCCTCTTGCTTTCAGAGGCCACAGTTTATTTAACTTTACATTCTTGTTCTTAGACTTGTATGTGGCATACTGTAGATACCCAAGAAATGTTTGTTCTAGTCATTAGGAATTCAGCAGTGAACAAAAACGCAAAACCCTTGCCCTTAAAGAATGAATCTTCTAATATGTGACACTTGTTAGAAGTCACTGTGTGGATTAGAAATGCTGATGAAGACATAGTTCCTGCTCTTATGGAGTTGATCATCCTTAGTGATTTCTTTTCCTCATTTTGACAAATTATCATTGCTTTGCAAATATATATGGATGTCTAGCTTAGATTTAGGTGTATTTGACAATTCTTCACATTGTGTATACTTTTTAAAAATTGAGCAGTTCCTATTTTCATTTATTCACTTAACAAAGGTACATTGAACACCTGTTATGAACCAAAACCTGTTCTACAAAGATATAAAAATGAGTCAGATAAATTATCTTTATTATCTCTGTTGAGTTTTAATGCTAAAATATGTTGTACTGTGAGAGAAGATATTTTATCCAAATTACCTCTCCTTCCTTGCTGGAATGGAAAGCTAATTTCTAGGACAGTCCACTTACTGATTTGGAAAAAGAAGACCTCCCCAGACCCCTATCCAAATAAATGTGAGGAAAGAGTTTTTGTGTAAATTTGGCATTAGAGAAAATGTTGCATCACTGAGGAGCTGATAGAGTAGATCAGGGTTATATTAGAAAGGAAAAAATAATAAATTAACACATAGACTGTCATTTGGATTTTGATTAAGTTCATTTTAGGACTAGGTTGCTTTAAATTTAGTTCATGTCTGTGTTCTACTTTGGCCTTCATGGGCACATCAGAAGGATTTGTAGACATCGCTTCTAAAATCTTATGTTTGAGGATAGCATGGTAAAATATGCATACTTTGTAAAAATTGTACTTTATTAATTTGGAGAGTAAAATCTGCCAGTATCTTTAAAGTGTACAACATATGATTCTGCTCTATTGAAATTTTAAACAGAAGAAAAAGCAAAATTCTGCTTTTTTTTTTTTTCCAGGAAATCCTACTTTGAGTGTAAAGGGTCCTTGCTCCCTTCTCGCTTAACATCCATTCTGGCCTTCATCCTCCAACTCTTCAAAGAAACTACCATAGATGTTTCAGAGGTTGAACCGCTCCTTCCTGGTGTGTTAAAGTGCTTGGTGTTGGTCAGTGAACCGCAAGGTTAGTTGGAGTCTGTGTTACGCTTTTCTGTTCGCAAAATTAGAAATTAGTCTTTCCTATCAGTTAAATTAATACTACAAAAGCATATGGTCATTTTGTATCAGTTTGTATATATCAGTTCTATATATCAGGTTGGGCATAATAAAATGGTTAAAAACTAATATGTTTCTGTCCAGTTTGGTTTAGTTTTGTTTTTTACCCCAAGGCAAATAGTTTATTTAAGGGCTACTTCCTCTGATTAGTCTTGTTAACCTGTTAAAGAGTGTTTGTTCAGTCTGACTCCAGTATTAAGTGCAGCTTGTTAAATGCCAAGTGAAGAAGGGTCAGTGTACTTTCTTCTATTCAGGCTTCTCCTAGAATAGCTAAACTGATTTCTTGGACAAATCTGTAAGGGTCCTTTGATCCTATCCCTGTTGTTATCAGTCTCATCAATCTTACTGCCAGTGATCTCTTTAAATTCCATTTATTTAATCCACACTATGAGTAGCATGCTTCAATAAGCTTATTGGGAATATGCAGAATAGTAACCATAATTCTCTCCTGAATGAATTTCTAATGTAAATAGGATGCTCTGTGTGTGTGTATCTTTAAAATGTGTGTGTGGGGCGGGGGAGTGTCTTTATAATGTGATTGTTCAGGACAGGGCTTCTCACGTGCTTCTGAGTACTTCTAACTGCTGTGAGGAGTGAGTACAATCTGTGTGCTGAAGAATCTGAAGGCAAAGCCAAAAGTGGTAGCTGAAAGCTCAAAGAGCTCTTTGAAATGTTCTAAAAAATGTATGCATGTTTTAATCCATATTTATGTTAATATTTAAGTGTTCCCTTCTGCTCCCAAGCTTGATTTTATGAAAAATATTGTATTGTGTTAATATAGAACACCCTTACTTGATTGTAACATTCCTTCACTGAAGACCCCAGACCTTTCTTTAGAAAACTGGCTCTCATTGAAAACATGCATGCTTTTAATTTGTACAATACAAAATTTGTTGAGACAGAGCAGACAGGATAAAATTTTAGGTAGCCTCTTGTTTTGATGATAGTAATCTTTACCATAGAGAACCAGGGTTTTTAAGGTGAATTATGCTGTTCATAGCTACCTAGTGAATGCATCACACATGTACATAGAATACAAAATTCTCCATCTCTGCATTGCTGTTTTTGTAAGCTGAAGGAGCAATGCTTAAACACAGATTTATGTGCTTGCATTAGGAAAAATTCTCTCTGACTCTCCCTGTAGTCTCAGTGTTTAAAAGGATAATTTGTAAAATCATAGGTAATGTTACTATATGACTCAGCACGTCCACACTAAGATACTTGCCCAAAAGGATTTAAAACATATGTCCACTCAAAAACCTATTCACAGGAGCTTGAAGGTTCCACTTTTGATATGATAATAAGGAGGTCTATCAACCTGCTCCCCTGAAAAACTAGGAAGAATTACTTTTAAAAAAGCATTTAAATTCTCTGGAAATAGTCCTAAGTGTATACAGCAAATAGGAAACAATTATTTAAGAAAAACTACTAAAACTTGGTAAGAAAAGCAAAAGTCTGTAGAGGCCAATCTGTAGGTCAGCTCGTTTAATGCAAGAATTAGAGAAACAGCTGGAAAGAGCCTTTGCAGAACAAATCTCAAACACTGACCTCAGAAATCCCTTTAAAAAGATCTGAACTTGATTAGGTCAGTCTGTAAGGCAGTTACGCCCCATGGCATTCCCAAAAACAATGATCAGCCAGCTATTAGTGGAGCTTAACAGCTGGGTGTGGTCAGGGAAAAGGACAAAGAGAGCCTTGTCAGAACCACTGTCTTCCATTGGAGACTCTGGGCACACCCAAGGTTAGACCATCTGAAGAGCAATGCTAAAGGATTCACCTGAGGAGCTGGGGGAAGGGAGAAGTAGACTTCACTATAAAAAATGTCCAGTTTTCGATGAAAATAAACAATTATAAGACATGCAAAGAAACAGAGAAGGTATGATCCATACACTGGAAAAAAAGCAGGCAGCAGAAACTACCAGTGAGATCAATCAGATACTGGGTTTAGTAGACAAAAACTTTGAAGTAGCCATTATAAATATGTTCAAAGAACTCAAGAATAGCATGATTTATAAAATAAGGGAAGGTGTGATGGCATTTTCAAATCAGAGAATGTCAGTAAAGAGACTAATAAAAAAAGGACCAGAGGAAAATTCTGAAGCTAAAAAGTGTAGTAGCTGAATTGAAAAATTCACTAGAGTGGCACATTGGTGGATTTGAATTGGCAGAAGAGAGAATTAGCAAACTTGAAGATAGATCGCTAAAGATTAATCAGTCTGAAAAACAAAAAAGAATGAAGAAAAATGAACAGAGCTTTAGGGAAATGTGGGACACTTAAATGCACCATCATACATATAATGAGTGTACCTGTAGAGGACAGAAAGGAACAGAAAGAATATTCGAAGAAATAGTGGCTGATAATTTTCCAAATTTATTGACTTACATGAATCTATACTTTCAGGAAGCTCAGTTAATTCCAAGTAAGGTCCACAAACAGACACAATCATAGTAAATATGCTAAAAGTCAGACAAGGAGAATCTTGAAAACAGCAAGAGAAAAATGACTCATTGCTCACCCCATAAGAGCAACAGCTGATTTCTCAGCAGAATAAATGGAGGCCAGCAAACAGTGGGATAACAGAGTGATCTGAGAAAAAAATCTATCAATCAAAAATCCTGTATACAGCAAAGCTACCTTACAAAAGAAAATGAAATTAAAAGCTGGAGAGAATTTGTTGCTGGCAGACTTGCCTTATAAAAAAGGAAGTTCTTCATAGTGAAAGTTGCTCCGGACAGAAAAAAACAAATACACCAGTAAAGATTATTATGTAATTATAAAAGCATTAAATACATATTTCTCCACCTTTGTTCCCTTAACTGATTTAAAAAGCAGTTGTATAGAAAGATATGTATTTAAAGTATTCTTGGGCCTATAACATAGAAATATAATATATTTACCAATAATAGTACCAAGAAGGTAGTGGGAGCAAAGTTGTATTGGGCTAAGGAAATGACCCCAGGTGGTAATTCACATGCACAGGAACAAATGAAGAGAATCAGAAAAGATAAATAAGGTTAATATAGTAAGAGCTAATATATTTGTTCTCCTTTTCCTCTTATGCTTTCAAAGACATAAAATGACATAAAATAAGTATGTATTGTTGTTTGGAACATTTGTAAATGAAAAGTACGTGTAACAATAATACCACAAAAAAAGGGAGAAGGAAAGAGAGCCATTTAGAAGTAATGTTTATTTCACTGGAATTAAATTGATGTAAATCTGAAGCTCTAATAGATGGGCATGACAAGCCTAGAACATCCTCAAAGAAAATAATTTCAAACTGATGAAAAATCATTACAGAAATTAAAATGCTACATTTAAAAATATTCGCTTAATGTAAAAAAAACAGTAAAGGTGATGGAAAAAAACATAAGATATTTAGAAAATAAGAAATGAAATGGTGTTAAGTCCAACTATATCAATAGTAACATTAATTATGAAAGGATTGAGCAATCATATCAAAGGCAGAGATTATCAGAATGGATTTTTTTTTAAAGAAAAGATAACTATATTCTATCCACAGGAAACACTTCATATCCAAAGATTAAAAGTAAAAGGATGGAGAAAAATACATCGTACAAACTAACCACAGAAAACAGGAGTGGCTAAACTAATAGCAGACTAAATAGACCTTAGGCAAAAAATGTTACTAGGAATAGAGACATTTAATAATGATAAAAGGCTCAATCCCTCAGCAAGATTTATCAACTATAAACAGATGTGCATCTAATAGGAGGCAAATGCATGGAGCAAAAACAAATGAATGAAGGGAGAAATAGACAATTCAACAATAATGGAAGATTTTTAGTTTCTACTTCAATATGGTAAAGAGCTTGGAAGTCATCATTCTTACCTTCACAAGAAAAAATCTGAACACACTGAAAAACAACAATTCTTCTTAGATGCATTAGATAATTAAGCCCATAGAACAGGCTGCTTCCCCCAAAACTGAACATGCAATGGTTTGTTAAATTCAGTTTAAATATTTCTACTAGTATTAACTCCAGCAGTGGGTTTCTAGTCCTCATCAGCTGTGATTCTTTGTATCTACCTCTCTCTACAGTGTTAATTGATCTAATAGATTACTTTTTGTTCAAAATAATAATAGTAACTGTACTTGGTGGCTATATCTTATGGATAAGTGAAATACATCACAGCAGTTTTAAGGGACAGGAGAAAGGAAATGGGAATACTTGGTTAAAAGGTACTTGTACTACCCATGAGGGAATGGAGTGTTACTTGAAAGTGGACTTGATCTGTTGTAAATATACATACTACAAAGTGGTCTGGGCAGCTGCTAACAAAAATTTTAAGGAATTATATTTGATGTGATAAGAGAAGACAGAAAATGGAATCACAAAATGTTAAAGCCCTCAGAGAAGACAGAAAATAAATATAAGATTAAAAAAATAATAGAAAATTTACTTGGTAGATGTTAATGCAACTATATAAATAATCACTGTAAAGCTGAATGGTCTAAATAAATCAGTTAAATGACAGAGACAAGGTGGATTAAAAAAATGAGGCCCAACCATATATGTTGTTTATAAGAAATACACTTTAAATATAAAGACACAGATAGATTAAAGGGATGGAGAAGTATTTTCAAAGCGAATACAACTCCAAGCTGTAGTAGCTATATTAATCTCAAAGCAGACTTCAGAACAAGTGGAATTATCAGGTGTAAAGAGGTGTATTACATACTGACAAACTTGGGATAAAGGAGATCTGCTTCAATCTGATGAAGTACATCTATGAAAATCCTACAGCTAACATCATAGATGATGTTGAAAGATTAGGTGTTTTTCCCTTAAGGTCAGGAACAAGACAAGAATGTGCACTCTTGCCACTTTTATTCAGCATTGTAGTAGAAGTTCTAGTCAGGACAAGAAAAAAAGAAATGAAAGACATCTAGATTGAAAAGGAACTTTCCCTATCTACAGACAGTATGATCTTGTACATAGAAAATCCTAACTGACTAAAAAACTAGAACAAACAAGTTCAGGGTTGCAGGATACAAAATCAAGAAACAAAAATTATTTATATTTTTATATACTTTCAAAGAACAATCTGAAAGTGAAATTAAGAAAATAATTCTAATACAATAGCATCAAAAAAACAAATAACATTAAGACAAATACAAATTTATAATCTGAAAGGTATTAAACATTACTGAAAGAATATTAGAGCATAGCTAAGTAAATGGAAAAAATATCTTTCATGGATTGGAAGAGTTAGTATGGTTAAGGTGGTGGCACTCCCCAAATTTATCTATAAAATCATTTGCATCTCTTACTAGAATCCCAGCAGACTTCTTTGTAGAAATTGACAGTCTGATTCCACAACTCATGGAATTGTAAGGGACCCAGAATAGCCCGGACAATTGAAAAGGAACAAAGTTGGAATATTCAGACTTTACAATTTCCAAACGTAGTACAAAGCAACAGTAATCAAGACAGTGAGATACCAGGGTAAAGACAGGCACATAGATCAACGGAATAGAATTGAGAGTCTAGAAATAAACCTATGTGTCTCTGGTCAACTAACTCTGACAAGGGTACCAAGGCGATTCAGTTGAGAGGGGGTATAATCTTTGCAACAAATGATGCTGCGTCAGATGGATAGGCACATGCAAAAGAATGGACTTGTACCCTTACTTCACACCACACCCAAAAACTACTCAAAGTGCATCATAGACCTAAATGTCAGGCTAAAGCTACAAACTCTTAGAAGAAAGCACAGTAGTAAATCCTCATGACCTTGGATTTGGCAATGAATTATGACACCAAAAGCATGAAACATAAAAGAGAAATAAATTGGACCTAATCAAAATTAAATACTTCTGTGCTTCAAAGGACGCCATCAAAAAAGTGAAAAGACAACCCACTTTCCCCAATGGGAGAAAATATTTACAAATAACTTATAGGGAACGTCTATAAAATATATAAAGCACTGTTAAAACTCATTACTAAAAAATCAATGAAAAACTTAGGCAAACGATTTGAATAGACATTTCTTCAAAGAATACAAACAAATGGCTAATAAGCATCTGAAGGAAGTGCTCAGCATGATTAGCCATCAAGGAAATGCAAATGAAAACCAACAGTGAGGTACCACCATACTAGGTTGGTTATAATGAAGAACTCAGATAAGCACAAGGTTTGGTGAGAATGTGGAGAAATCAGACCCTCATTTACTACTACTGGGAATGTAAAATGGTGGAGCCACTTGGGAAAACAGTCTACTAGTTCCTCAGGTGGTTAAACATAGGGTTACCATGTAACCTAGCCGTGCCGTTCCTATGTATATGTCCATGTGATTATATATAATGAGTTATAAGAAATACATATTTGGTCATTCATATGACCAAAATAATATTTCCCAGGTATATTTGTTTTTCATCCACAGTTCACAGTCATAAAGGTGAAACAGTGTTTTGTCATGTCAATGAGAGACTTTTGGACCCCATCCAAGGGCAGGGGCTGGACGCTGAATCAGCCAACGGCCTGTAATTTAGTCAGTCATGACTGTGCAGTGAAGCCCTCACAAAACCCATGAGAAAAGCCTTTTGTTCTCTCTTGCTGCCTCTGTTTTGCCTGTTGTGCTCTGTTGGGTCCTGCTTCTCATTCAGGGAGAGTGTCTATGCTCGGGGAACCAGAGCACCTCCACGTGCCACCGAGCCTGGCCCCAAGCTCCACGAGGATAGAAGCTCCTTTATTTGGGACCTTTCCCTGTGTATCTCTTCATCTGGCTGTTAACTTAAATCCTTTATGATACCCTTTATTAAACTGGTAAACATTAAGTGTTTTTCTGAGCTCTGTGAGCCACTCTAGCAAATTAATTGAACCTTAGCGGGAGGTCGTGGGAACCCCCAGTCTAGCCCGTAGGTCAGAAGCACAGGGAACTGCCTGGGGCTTGTGACTGACAACTGGAGTGGGGGCTGGAGGGAAGTTTTGTAGAACGGAGCCCTTAACCTGGGAATCTGGTGCTGTCTCTGGCAGATAGCATCGGAATTGAGTTCTCCAACACCCTGCTGGGGTTTGAGAATTGCCCGGAGTAAGTATGTGTGGGAAGACCCCCTCCCACATATTTACGCACATTGGAATTGGGTTCAGGTACCTGAATGAAGTTATACTACTATTACTGCTGTGTATAATATTGTTATTGTTATACATGTATGTAGGGAAAAAATATACCATGGCATTTGCTGTTGGACATATGGGAATGGCAGTCCAAGATTAATGAAAACATGTCTACACAGAAACTTGCACATTAATGTTTATAGCAGTATTATTCCTAATGGCCAAAGGTAGACTGTGCATCAACTGACAAATGTTTTTTTGAAATGGGATATATCCATACACTGGAATATTTGGCCATAAGAAGGAATGAAGTATCCTACATGCCATGCACAACATGGATAAATCCTGAAAATATTCTAAGTGAAAAAAGCCAGTTACAAAAGCCAACATGTTATATGAATCTGTTTATATGAAATATCAAGAATAGTTAAATCTAAAGAAACAGGAAGTAGATTAGTAATTGCTTAGGGGTATCAGAGGACAGGGAGTGATAGTTAAATGGTACAGGATTTCTTTTCAAGGTAAGGAAAATATTCTAAAATTATGATGCATATAAAACTTCGTAAATATACTAAAAACCATTGAATTGTAACATGTTAAATGGGTAAATTGCATATGTGAAAAATTATATGATGATAAAGCTGTTGCTATTTTTAAAAAGCTGAAAAAACAGATTATCCATTATTTTTTTTAAATCTCAGTTCAATTAAGAAATAAAGGTGGCAAACATATATATATTTAAAAACCCTATATAATAATATCAATAGCAGCAGTGTTATTCATAATAGTAAAAAATGGAAATAACCCAAATGTCCATCAACTAATGAATGGACAAAAAATGAGGGATATGTCCACACTGTGAAATATTACTTGGTCATCAAAGGAAATTCTACAACAGGGATGAACCTTAAAACATTATGCTAAGAAAGAGAAGGCAGTCACAGGCAGCCACATGTTAAGTGATTCTATTTATATGCAATTTCCAGAAGGGTCAAATTCATACAGAAAGTGGATTAGTAGTTGGTAGGGGCCAGGGGAGGAAGAAAATGGGGGAGTGACAGCTAACAAGTATAAGGTTTTTTGGGGAGGTAATGAAATAGTTCTGAGATAGTGATTATGGCTTCACAACTCTGTGAATATACTAAAAACCAATGAATTGTACACTTTAAAAGGTTAGGTTTTTTATGCTATGTAAATTATACTCAATAAGGCTATTAATTAAAAAATAGTGCCTACTAATACTCTATCAAGGCTATTTCTTCATGTTCTGATACTTTTCCATAGAAGAGTTTTGGGGAGTTGTTTTTCAAGAAAATGTCTTTTAAGAGGCAGTTATACTGCCTCTAGAATTGTGTCTAAATGAGAAGTTACTTGCTCAATAAAGTCAAGTATGCTGTAGCTTCTTTATTCACTATCTTCATGCCGTAGAAAAAAATTACCATATACTTTTGAATTAAACTTAAGTTCATGTATATTATATGTTTTGTGCTCCTGCTATCATGGATTACAGTTTCTGAAATTATTCTTAGTGAAAGCACTTTTTTTTCCAGCTACTTTAATTTAATGCACCAAAACCAACATTAAAACATTTTACTAGCATTTGGAACATGAATTTTCTACATTCTTGATATTTATTCCCATTTTTATGTATAAGTGCACAGTTTTAAAGAGTTTGGTTAAATATTTAAAGAAACAAATGTTCTTTTTGTAACTTGTATTTTGATAGGAAGATAGCATCACATAGTTGTGTGTGTGTGTATTATGAATGAGTAAATTTAAGTGAAGGTAAATTGGTGGTTTCTAATTTGCTATGTATGTATTTATTAGTGAGTAGGAAGAATATGCTGGTGAATTAAAAATAACTAATCTGCTTTTCTGTAATTCAGCTGAATTATTAAAGCATGCCTGTTCAGTAAGTAGCAGTACTTGCAGGATTAGGATAGTATAGTGTTTTTGAACATAGCTCTTTTCTAAGAAAAAGACATATATAAATATAAAAACAGACTCAAGCTTTTTATATTTTCTTAAAATGAGAGAAAAGGAGATATAACAGGAGATAGACTTTAGAACAAAGCAAAAATTCGTACCTGTTTCATTTTGATTAAAAAAAAGCATGTAAATACTTTAAGAAAACAGCATATTTTTCTAAATCAAGCATGTTCATAAAAATGAGGATCCAGATGGTTGGTTAATTCAGACATAGTGTAATGTTACTGTTTTTCCTCCTAGTTAAGAGGCTGGCCACAGAGAACCTGCAGTACATGGTAAAAGCCTGCCAAGTGGGGTCAGAACAGGAACCTGCCACCCAGCTGACTTCTGTGTTTAGGTAACTGGAAAACATGCCAACTGGCAAGGAGACTGTTGCCAGGCATTTGACAGCCAACATGTTTTTTAAATAACTAATTATCCAAAACATAATGTGTTCCTACTTGTTTATAGTATTTCAGTTATTGTATTTTGGGCAGTAGTTTCGTTACATTGTGTTGTTTTATTAAAAAAGTAAAAGTGCCAGGAAGAAAGATAGTTGACTTAAAGGGCCTGAGAATTTAGTAAGGAAGATTTTTGCATGTATTTAAGAGGAAAAAGTGAGAAATGTGGGTGGGTCATGATGTCCAGTACACAGGCCTTCAGAGCTGCTAATGTTACTTAGGATCCAGTGTGGAAGGACGTGTCACTGGCTTTCTTATTGATTTGGATACTGTAGACCCAGAAAGCTCCGGTATATTTCATTTGTGAAGCATAGACTTGGTAGGAGTAGATGTAGTTGTTGTTCGTTGACAAGAATAACAGTGCAACTTGAGAGATATTTTCTGTGTGTTCCTGCCTTGCCTCCTTTAGAGTCTTGTGCTTTTGTTAGGGCAGTGTGTTTAAGTATTTCTACCAGTTTGCCTTTATTATACATAGCTCTACCTAGCACTGCCATGATTAATAATTGATTCCATGTTGGATCTTTGATTCCTCAGTTTTTTAAATTTCTCATTACATAATTAATTGGCACTTGTCAGGTTTCTTGCAGTTTAAATTGTGATTACTTGAAATAAATAGTGGATTTATGAAAAACTATAAAACTCTAAGAGGAAAGAAAGGATTTTATATGAACAAAGTGCATATTTGTTACGTACAGTATATTAAGCTAGTTGGCTTTTATTTTGAGGGAGAGAGTGGAAATACTAGTGTTAAAAAATAAATTCTTATTTATAAAGGCCTCCAATAGTACTAAACTCTCTTGTTCAGTTATGGAATATAAAAGTGTTACAAATAACTTGCTTTCCTCATAAAAATATTGTTTGATTTATCCAGAGATATGAAGAACTAAAAAATCCCTAGGAAGCCAAACTTATTTTTTCCTGTCTTAAGTCTCTTCTACTTTCTTACCTCCCAGATTTCAATATGCAGAGTATAGCAAAATCATCCCTAAGACTAGATTTTTTCCCTTTCTCTCCATCCTAGGAACCCAGCTTTCCTCTTTTCCTCCCAGTGCTATCACTCTGGCTCACACTGAAATAAGCCATTTCTGTCCTTTATTTTTAACTATTACAAATAGTCTTTGGATGGCATCTACATTCTTAAGGTAATCTTACATGAAATAATCTTTCTTGTGTTCAGGATACAGCTGATTGCGGTATAGATGGCACATGCCATATACAGACCAAGGAATTCCCCCTGAAGTAATCATAAGTAACTTGATTTACTTTCAGGCATTTTATCCAGGATTATGGTATGAGATACAATTATCAGATTTACAACATTTTAGAAATAGTAGCAGCATTGAACCAGCCGGTTGTTATCCACTTGATTCCTACCCTCACTCAATTTCTGAAGGATTCAGAGCGAAAATGGGGCCTTGGCAGAAATATTGCACAGAGGTATGTCTGATACTTGACTACATTTTTGGGGGCAGTGATTATAAAATCTAGATTCGTTTTCTAGAAATGGCTTATTTTCCCATTCCCCAAAATTTTGTGTGTGTTATTTTGAATTTAAAAATGTTTCAGTACTGTGCTTGACACATCCATTCACATATTGTTCTTTTCAAAGTGATCACCTTGGAAAGCAATGTATTTCAGCAGTGCTGTCACTGCTAAAAGCACATTCAGTGTTCCTCATTGGGAAGGGGACCTCAGGTGTCTTATTTTGTATAAAATCCATGGTGGCAAATCAACCCTTTGAGGGAAATGCTTATACTGAATCAAGTATATCATTTGTATCCAGTGAACAATGTGAGTGGCCCAGTTAGATAATACAGTTTTTGGTCAAAAATAGATAATAAGGGTTTTTTTTTTCTTAAGGAGTTATAACCCAAACTGAACCTAGTGCTAGACTGTTAGGGTAATGCAGCCTTGTGGAAATAGGCCCCTAGTTCCTAAACAAATTGCTTGAGAGGGCTTAGCACACTCATATGTCTCAAAGTTTATTAAGGAATCAGAGGACTTGAATCACATTGTGTGTGTGTGTAGACAATATTCAGGCAGGCTCGATTTGTAAATACTTAAAACGGAAAATTTAATAAATATAATACCTGCCTTCTTTTCTTTTTTCTTGAACAGGGAAGCCTATAGCAAACTTTTATCTCACCTAGGACAAGTGGGACAAGATGAGATGCAGAGACTGGAAAATGATAAAACCTAACATATTTTGTGATTCTTCATCTATATTAATTATAACTGTCTATGGCCACTTTGTGCCATTCTGACTCCTCCCTTTAATTAATTGTATAATATTCTGTTAAAAATACTTTCTAGGATATTTTTCCTTACATACCTGTAAATATTAAGTATATAAATAAGGAAATAAAGGTTAATTACATATGTCATAGGCTTTCTGTAATTTATAAAACTGCATTCTACTTCAAAGAGATTTCAGTTAAACTAAATTAAACTTTTCCTAACTGGGAGTGTTACTGTGTATACCTCTTAAGCACGTCTGTACTGGTTGATCCATGGACTTTTTACTGTAATGTGATATTCTGCCTTGTTAGTGATTTGTTTTATTTTTGTTTTTGTCTTCCAAGTTATGTTTTAATATGGTACTTTTTCAAATTACTTACACTGTGCTGGCTTCTTTTTTTAAGGTGGTGGGCGATCAGGAGATGGGACTGTATATATTTGTTATCCATTATTATACTATGTGTAAGACAGGTTAATGAATAAAACCTTCACCAAGCACACTTAACTGTGAGGAATGGACTGAATGTGGCTGAATGATTATACAGATAACATGTTAAATTGTTTTAAACTTAAGCCAGCAGTGTTTATGCTTAAGTTAACAACAGTGGCCAGATGTTTTCTCTACTCATCCTTCCTTTTGGAGTTGTCATTAAAAGACATACCAGAAGGAGGCTAAACAATTGCCTTTAAGAAGAAGGAATAAATAATATCTGGAAAATCTGGAGTACAAATAACCAGAAGAGGTCTGAGAAGTCTGTTGATTTATCTCCTTGATCTTCAACTGAGCCTCTTATAACTTGGCATCTTACATATTTGCAAGGAACTAGTTAAGTGTCCTTTAGCAGCTGTGGTCTCAACCCTTTAGCTATCTCATCCAAATTTATTTTACCATTTGGGCTCTTGTCCTTGACTTCTTTTTGTGGTGAGCATTATTTGGTAAAAAGAGTTCCAATCCTAGTGTTGGGAATCCACTTGAGTTTCAAACCCAGCACTGCTTCCCCCAAGTCAACTGTCACTACTTCAACAAATTTAATGAATAAAAGCCCCTTTAAGGTCACTTAATAGTTTTCAGAGCACTGAGTTTCTTTTCATTATGATAGTGACTTATTAAACTAAGAATATATTGCTTTGCTTATTTCAGCAATTGAAATTTTATCTTTTTAAGGTGGTGCCTTTAAAGAGGTTATTTATGAATATATATACTTTTGATTTTCCAAGGGAGATTGATAAAGATATCTTTGAAAATCTTGCTCCTTAGAGTATGAAAATTTTAAAGGATAAGAAAAGCTGGTGCTGAATCATGCATTAAGGTATATATCTATAGATGCTAATAACTAAACTTTGTACTTAAAAATCAGAAAAAGTCTGTAACAAAACAGGTATATGTATGTGTATATATATATGTTTTTTAGGTATCAGTAAAATTTTTAAGACACTTTTGGTTGAAGAAAAAAAAATTTATGACTCAGTTCCTTTTCTTGAAAATCTTCACTGACCTTTCCTTATTACTATCATCTTGTCTTTTTCCATTTCCAGATTTATTTGAGTACCTATATCTGCTTCCTTAATATACATTTTCCCCTAAATAACCTATAATCTCTGAGGCTGCTTTTTTTTTTTTACCATTGTCACATAAGCCATCCTCTTGGTGAAATTGGAGATCACGCTCTCCTTTCTCATTGGCCTCTCTGCAGTTTCCTTCATCTTCTCATCCCTTCCTTGGTGATGACTGCCACTTCCTTTAGACACTGTATTTCAAGAGCACCTTCCTGTTCTTCCACCTCAGCATTTCTTCTAGTAGTGAACTGCTAACACTGGCACATAATTTTCCCTCTCAAATGTATTTTTAATGCTAATTTTCCCCTAAATCTCTCTCATTGGCTCCGCCTGAAATCTCAAGGCAGCATGTCAAGATGCCCCTATCACCTATTCCAGGTTAGCTCCTGCCTTTATTTTCTACCTAGGGGATACACAGTTTTCCCAAGTCACATAGCCTTTGAAACTTCAGCAGCATCTGGGATGCTTCATTGTTCCCTAGTTTTAGTTGATCACCGATACAGGCTTTTGCTATTTTTTTTTCTTTTTGCCATCCCATGCATCCAAACTTTTTTCTATTGGACATTAAAATCTATTTCTTATTTTCTTATCTCTAGTCTCCTTTCCTGCAATTTATCCTTCAGATAATTCTGACGTCAGTATTCCTAAAATAATACTTTGCTTCTGTTAACTTTTCTGCTCAAGGACCCCCACTTATTTCCCATTATTAATAAGCTGACATTCAAACCCTTCAATCAGGAGACTTTCCACAGTCAGACTCCCCACGAGACTAGATGTCTCAGACTGTCCAAATGCCATGTTTATTCTATACTCTGAGCTTTGTTCAGTTTGCCATCTTAGAATGCCACCCTTTCTATAGAAACCTTGATAGGAAGACAATTTAAATATACATGTTGGATACATAAGTATTCCAAATAATTCCTATAAAATATCAAATTGAGTGTGAAAGAGGTGATTAAAGGATAACAAGGTAGTGAAAAGACTTTATTAGACATTCAGATTTGGTTATGATTTAAATTTTAATTGAACATTTAATTATATTTCCATGGGAGGGAAAAAAACTTGGAACTTGTCTCTGCCCAAGTCATTGAGTTTGTTTGCCTTAGAAGAATTTCATAGTTTAAAAATTGTATATCCTTACCTATTCCTAGCATGTTTTGTTTTCTTAAGCATATTTAACTTTTTCTACCTGGATATCTATGTAAGAAAATGATCATTTGTGGGTTGTTAGACTGTGGGTATGTCCATTACCCATTATCATCTTCTTCATGCATCACAAATTTTTAAAGCTACTTTGTTCTTAAAGAGTTACATGGACCCATTTTCATGTACTTTCACAGAATCTGGCAGTTTTTATTTCTCCTTTGTTAAAATTATGTGTTACATAAAAAATTGACAAGCCTCTGCAGCTGGGAAAGGCCTTTAGGAAACCTGCCTTCCCTAAATCCTACATGTTAACATAGCACTTGTGCTTCAGGGATAAAAGGTAAATATCATAGAAACCTCCTGTATTATCTATATTAAAACACTGCTTTTTGATTGAAAGACTTTTTACAGAAGCTATTTCCCAAAAACTGAATCTCCTGATTTCTCTTTCTAGGGTTAAAAATATATTGCCTTGTCAATGTGTGATATGCCAATATAAAAACCATGTTTTGTTTGGTTAAAACAGTTGGTTTGGGAAGCTAGCAAACTGGCATATTCTTTCATGTATTTAATAAGATAGGAGACTTGTATTTTGATTCTGTGATAAACTATATTGGTAAGGTTACCAAAATCAATACCAAATTATTAGAATTAATTTCTGCTTATTAAAATTATTATTGTGTTAATAGTTATCCAATTGTGCTTTGAGAAAAAATCTGGAAATTCTTATATTTATAAGTTATTTGTGAATATAATAATGATATCTAATAAAAATGTATATATTTAACTTGCATCTGTGATTATGCAGCTTCCCTTTATGTGACAGATTGACTATTTGAAAAAAAAAAGTGAACCATGTTACCTGGAGGAATAAATTCTTATTCCTGTTGCTTTTGTACTCTAGTAAAACAGTAGAAAGTTTCCAGCTATTACAGTGGCTAAAGGGGATACAATATACATATGGTTAAACTGTGAGGAAAATATGAAGAGAAATAGTGAAAAATACCATCATCACAATCTAATTGGCATTTTGTTATTAAGGAGCAAAGATACTGCATTTTACATACATATTAGTTTGGAGATTCATGTCTTTGCTGGATTTTCCTCCCACACTGTTGGTATCTATGTGGTACCACTTTTTTGGGGGTTAAATCTTGAAATGATGATTAAATGATTGGAAGTTTCACAGTCTTACTATGGAAATTTGAATTAATCTAGTAATTTAAATACAAACACAATATATATAGCCTTTAATTTTGAAGAGTGAAATAGAAGATGAATTACTGTAGAATAGTTCACTTAAGTGGAAATATATATATTTAAATAGTTTCAGTGGAATTTGGTTTATATGACCAAACACAGTTTTGAGGATTTGTGTTATTATTGATAATTTGAGGAAAAGGATATAATTATAAGTGATGTGAGGACGGATATTGTGCTATGGATGCTGTTCTTTGGCAATAAACAGTGTTCCCAAAAGCTATGCAAAACTTTACTCTTGAGTATTTGGTGAATAACATGTTAAAAGTTCACCGAAAAGGGATTTGATAATACATTATCAATTTGTTTTAAAAGAATAATTAGAAATCTACACACAAAAAAAAATCAGGAGTCATCTCAGGCTGCCTTCCTGTTATCAGTCAGGTAAGCTTATCTTTAGACCATTTTCCTTTCATTCACTGTATACAGGGTCTGGGTTTTTAATGGTTTATAAGGTAAAACTGCTGGAGGGAAAATTCATGTGTCAAGTAGAAATTTTAGTACATCTGAAATATTTCTTGCTTAGGTCCTTGCTGAAAAGATTTCTGAAGTGCTGGAGTCCATTTTCCTGTCTGGTAAGGCATTTTAAAATTTTAGTTTGGATGGTTTATACCTTTTAAAGAGACTCTCTGTTATTCTTCTAAATACCAATTATTATCAATTTTCATTTTTCAGAGGTTGGACAAATTCTCTTAAGATTTCTTTGTCTATCACTGCTCTTTTTAAAATTTAACCTTTTTCCTTACCCCTAGTCTCTCTTCCCACCCTTTAATCTGAATAACCAGAAGTTATGTTTAACATAAATGTTTTAGGCCTCTTACAACAATACATGAAGTTAGTGAATTCTGTATTGAGGATAAAAATTTAAGAGATTCACGTCTGTTACTGAAAGTGGTTCCATGAATAAAATGAATTTCTTGTAAGACAAAGATTGCTAAATGACTATGCCAAGGAAGAAAAGTCTTAATAAAGGTGACTTAGATACTAACAAGATTAGGAAAAGAAAAATACTTAATATTTTTTTTGTTTGAATGCATGTTCAAATGTGGTTACTGAGTGTTTTTTTTTCTTGTTATAAACGAAGCAAATCCAGAAACCTAGCCTAAGTAAGAATTCTTGTGCATTATTGAAAGTGGTAGTAATAAAAAAAGTATTGGCGGTGGAAAAGAATCCCACAAGCTCTCAAGATTGACATAACCTTTAACAAAGTGGAAAAATTTTTATTAGAACTACTGAGTCTAGGTTCAGATTTATGTCAAAACTCTTTATAGTACCAAAATTAGTACACTTTTTTTTTTTAGCTTTTCACTAAATGAGTTTAAATGTGGTTTTGGGGGAAAGTTATTTGAAGCAAGAATTTGGACAAGTTTAGGAATCTTTGGCTTTAGCAAATTCCCTTTTTCTTAGCATCCCTTTCCCATGCTTTTCAGGGTCATTTATCCCCTCACATGTGTTCCAAGTTTTATTTGGTAATTTTTAAACTTCAAAAGTAATCTCCCTTTTCAGTTATACTGTTCTAAAGACAGTAAAATACCTTATACTTTTTAGGCACAATTTTTTTTAAGAACTTCAGAGCATTTGCCTAATCTTCCCAAAATACTTCTTTATTAATATGAAATCACTAGTTATCCTCCTTAAAAGGTGGGGAAAGTAGCACTATGAAGTTAAGCTTCTGGCCCAAGGTCACAGTGTATCCGTGAAGAAAAGTCGGTATTCTGGCTACTGTTCACCATAACGTCTGTTGTATTACCTTGAGTACACGGCATTTAAATTTCAGGATGCCATATGCTGAGTAATGAGTGGGGCTGCATAATGTTAAATTTTTGAAAGAAAAATTACAAGCCCAGGTTAAAGTAGTAAAGGGATTAAGTACTGAGGATTTCTTTAAAGATCATTGATGGCTATACCTGTAAAATAAATGACATTCCTCACAGTGTCATGTCCTAGACAGCACTGATTACAAAAAGTGTACAAAGAATGCTCTAAAGACCCATGGGACAATAATGGGCCACTAAGTCGCCACTAAATTACACCACAGTAAAAGTCATACAAATTGTATTGTATGTTGACACACAAAGAGAAGGGTGACAGGAGTTTTCAATAATGTATTTTAGAAAACTGTTCATTTTTTGCTCATGTTTATCTGAATATAAGACCCATTAAACAAAACAGGGAACCACTGAGTACTGAGTCTTGTCATGCCCGGGATCCACAAGTCAGGCCTTTTTTTCCCTCCTGTTCATGATGGTTATTAATAGCATTCATTGGCTTTTCAGACGGTGCCAATCCTGTGATGAGGCACTTGAAGAGTTTGAAGGTTAGGGCATGTGAAATATGGAGCTGGCAGGAAGCAAGCTGCTACTCCATTGGAAGCAAAAGGGAGTGTAGGCCCATAGAATACTTCTTCTTGGCCTTCTCTACTTACATCTAAGACCTACAAAAGAAGAGGAGAAACCTGTTCATCAAAGGTGATTGTTCAAAATAAAGCTGTGAACACATGAAAGGAAGCCTGCAGTTAAGTTCACTTGGGCCACCATGACCATGCCTTAGGCATACCTTGATATTTTTCCCATAGTATAGTACCAGAAATATGTATAACATTCCTGCTAAGTGCTGCGCTCTATGTTTATGTTTATGTGTGTACATATGTACGTAGATATTTATAACCATTCAATCTTTAGAATAGTGATGAGGGAGATAGCATTATCCTCCTTTAATAACACTGTCTTAGACTGGTTAAATAACTTGCCCAAGCTAGTTAGTAAGTGTTGGCCTGTAATCCTCATCTATAAAATGAAGAAGATGACATCTACTTAGTGTCTAGAATATAGCTTAGCACATAGAGTATTATAGCACAATTTACAGCAGGTTCAAAATTGATCCAACTGATTCTGGAAATTTTTCCTATTATTTCCCTTTGAATTGGAGTTTCATCTCTTTCCTGTATGGAAACTAGTCTCTCTGTTAGTCTGGGCCTGCCGTCATCTCATTGAATTGGCTTAATCTTACAACATATTTTCCTTGACTTACAATGGGTTATGTCCCAATAAACCAACATAAATTGAAAAATACCGTAAGTCAGAAGTACATTTAATACACCTAACTTACAGGACATTACCGCTTAGCCTAGCCTATCACGAATATTCTCAGAATACTTGCATTAGCCTACAGTTGGGCAAAATCATCTAACACAAAGTTTGTTTTATCATGAAGTATTGGGTATCTTATGTAATTCCTTGACTACTGTACTGAAAGTGAAAAGCAGAATGGTTGTAAGAGTATAGGTCATTTATCCTGGTGATTGCAGGACTGATCAGGAGCTGTGGCTCTCTGGGCAGCCCAGAATCCTAAGACAGTATCATGCTGCTTATCACTAACCCAGGAGGGAGCAAAATTCGGTATTTGAACTGTGATGTCTACTGAATGCGTATCACTTCACACCAGCATGAAGTTGAAAAATGGTAAGTCATGCCACTATTAATGGGGTACCACCTGCACTATGAAAATTCTTTATGAGCAAAGCTGATTATATCCTATTTGTCAAATCAAGCTCATTCCAGCCAAAAATCATCTTAATTTCTTATTTTTGACCTTTCCCTAACCTCAATTAAAAAGTTTCCTCCTTTGGATTCTAATTTATAAAGTTGTTTGTCATTAACATTGTCCTATTGCTACTTTGTATTCCACCAGCATCCTAAATATAGGTTTGCCCCAATATTTCAACCACAGACCTCTCAATACTCTTCTTTAATAATCTTCTCCACTCATGAATTTATCACTTAGTTGGGTAATTCCTAAGGCTTTAACAGCAATAATGCATTATATTAGTTGAAAGGGAACTTGAGATTTGGGGATCCAATCATCAACAAGGAAATCACAAAGGCCTAGCTTAAAAGATCAAACTACTAGCAACTTTAAGAACCTTTCTTATTGAAATACAGTTGAAATACAAATATTGGTTTCAGATGTACAACATAGTAATTTGAAAATTATATGTGTTATTTATTACTATAAGTGTAGTTACCATCTGTCACCATACAAAAAAGTTATATTATTGAATATATTCCCTATACTATACTTCCATCCCCATGACTTGTATTTTGAACTTTGTACTTCTTTATCCCCTTTACCTATTTCACCTACACCCCAGCCTCTGGCCTGTGGTAACCAGCAGTCTGTTCTCTGTGTTTATGTATGTATGTATTTTTTTGTTTACTTCTTCATTTCTTTTGTTTTATAGAATCACATATAAATGAAATCATGGTATTTCTCTTTGTCTGAAAGAACCACAAAGCTGGGGATATCACACTCCCTAAGTTCACTAAGATACCCTCTAAGTCCATCCCTGTTGTCACAAATGGCAAGCTTTTTGTGGCTGAGTAATAGTTCATTGTATGTATGTATCACATCTTTATCCATTAGTGGACAATACTTGCTTCCATATTTTAGCTATTGTAAATAATTCTGTGATAAACATAGATGTGAATATCTTTATGAATTAGTAATAATGTTTCCTTCAGGTAAATTCCCAGAAGTGGAATTTCTGGGTCATATGGTATTTTTATTTTTTGTTTTTTTTTGAGAAACCTCCGTATATACTGCTTTGCATAGTGGCTGCACCAATTTAGATTCCCTCCAACACTGTACAAGGGTCCCCTTTTCTATACACCCTCACCAACACTTATTTTTTATTTTATTTTATTTTTTAATTACCCACCCTGATGGATGTGAAGTGATAACTCATTCTGGTTTTGATATGCATCTCTCTATGATGTCTAGTGATGTTGAGCATATTCTCATGTGTCTGTCAGCCATCCATATGTCTCTTTTGGAAAAATGTCTATTCAGTGCCTCTGGCCATTTTTTAATTGGATTATTTGTGTGTGTGTTTTTTTTGTTTTGAGTCGTATGAGTTTTTTATATATTTTTTATGTTAACCTCTTACCAGATACATCATTTATGATGGTTTCCTTTGCTATACAGAAGCTTTGTAGTTTGATACAGTATCACTTGTTTATTTTTGCTTTTGTTTCCCTTGCCTGGGGAGACACGTCCAGAAAAAAATTATTCATGCTATGTTCAAGATTTTTGTCTATGTTTTCTTCTAACAGATTTATGGTTTCAGGACTTACACTTAGATCTTTAATCCATTTAAAGTTTACTTTAGTGTAAGGAGTTAGACAGTAATCCAGTTTCATTCTCTTGTATGTAGCTGTTGAGTTCTCCCAACACCAGTTATTGAAGATACTGTGTTTTCTCCATTATCATGGCTCCTTTATCATATATTAATTGACCATATATGTGTGGGTTTATTTCTAGGCTCTCTGTTCTATTCCATTGGCCAATGTGTCTGTTCTTGTTCCAGAACCATAGTTTTAATTACTGTAGCTTTGTAATATAGTTTGTGCTCAGACAACATGATACTCCCAGCTTTGTTTTTCTTTCTCAAGATTGCTTTGGCCATTCAAGATCTTTTGTGGTTCTGTATAAATTTTAGGATTACTTTTTCTAGTTGATTGAAAAATACCATTGATATTTTGATAGGGATTGCATTGTAAATTGCTTTGCGCAGGATGGTCATTCTGACAATATTAAATCTTCCTATCCATGAGTATGGGACAGATTCCCATTTGTTTCTTCATTTTCTTTCATCAGTGTCTTATAGTTTTCAGAATAGAGGTCTTTCACTTCCTTGGTTAGGTTTATTCCTAGGTATTGTAATCTTTTCAATGCAATTTTAAATGAATAGTTTTCTTGATTTCTCATTTTGCTAGCTCATTGTTAGTATTTAGTAGTGAAACAAATTCTGTATAATGATTTTATATCCAGCAATTCTGCTGAATCCAGTTATTCTAATAGTTTTCTGGTAGAGTCTTTAGGGTGTTGATGTAGTATCATTTCATTTGCAAATGACAGTTTTACTTCTTATTTACCAATTTGGATGCCTTTTATCTCCTTTTCTTATCTTATTGCCATGGCTAAGTATTCTAGTACTATGCTGAATAAAAGTGGTGAAAGTGGGCATCCTTGTCTTGTTCCTCATCTTAGAGGAAAGCTTTTAGCTTTTCACCGCTGACTATGGTGTTGCCTGTTGGTTTATCATATATGGCCTTTATTATGTTGAGGTATGGTACTTGCTCTCTATACCCATTTCGTTGAGAGTTTTTATCATGAGTGGATGTTGAATTTTGTCAAATGCTTTTTCAGCATCTATGGAGATGATCATGTGCTTTTTATCCTTCTTTTGTAAATGTGGTATATCTCATTGATTTATAAATATTGCACCATCCTTGCATCCCTGAAATAAATCCCACTTGGTTGTGATGATCCTTTCACTCTACTTTTGAATTAAGTTTGCTGGTATTTTGTCGAGGACGTTTGCATCAATGTTAATCAAGGGTATTGGTCTGTATTTTTCTTCTTTTGCAGTGTCTCTTTCTGTTTGGTATTAGAGTGAGTGATACTGGCCTCATACAATGAGTTTGGAAGTATTCCCTCTCCTATTTTTTGGACTACTTTAAGAAGGTTGGTTATTGGCTCTTCTTTAAATGTTTGATAGAATTCACTTGTGAAGCCATCTGATCCAACTTTGGTTTATTGGGAGGTTTTTTTTTTATTAAAAATTCAATTTTGTTACTGGTAATTGGTCTCTTCAGATTTTCTGTTTCTTCCTGGGTCAGTCTTAGAAAGATTATATGTTTCTAGGAGTTTTTCCATTTCTTCTAGGTTGTCCAATTTATTGGCATGTAATTTTTCACAGAATTCTCTAATAATTCTATTTCTGTGGTGTCAGTTGTAACTTCTTGCTTCATTTCTGATTTTGTTCATTTGCATCCTCCCTTTTCTTGATAAGTCTGGCTAGGGTTTTGTTTACTTATCTTAACCCGGTCTTGGTTTGATTGGTCTTTTTCTGTTTTATTCTTCTCTATTTATTTCTGCTCTAATCTTTATTATGTGCCTCCTTCTACTTTTTTAGGCTTTGTTTTTTCTTCAAGTTCTTTTTTCTAGTGAATTTAGATTGTTTATTTGGGATTGATCTTATTTCTTGACGTAGGCCTGTATTGTTATGTACTTTTCTCTTAGAACTGCTTTTGCTGCATCCCACATATTTTGAACCATACTGTTCCTGTTTTCATTTCTTTCCATGTATTGTTTGATTTCCTCTTTGATTTGTTCATTGATCTATTGATTATTTAGAAGCATGTTGTTTAGCCTCCATGTGTGTGTTTTTCATTTTGTAAGTTTCTGCTTATAACAGATATCTAGAGTCATATATTATGATTTGAAAATATGCTTGATACAATTTCAATCTTTTTTAATTTATTGAGGCTCTTTTTGTGTCCTAATATGCATGTGGACTTGTGTTTGCAGAGCAGATCTCCAGGGTCAAGTGTGCAGGATTCCTGTGTGTTCTTCCCTCCCTGCTCAATCAGTTCCTCTCCCTCCTGCTTGTGGGCTGGGATGGGTAAAGGGCTTGGATCCTTATCAATCACAGTTCTGCCCCTTTACCCTTCTGAATGTGGTCCTCTTTTCTTCCCTGGGGGTAGATGGTCTGTTCTGCACTCTTCTGGTCATTTTCAGGGTTATTTGTATTTGCTGTAATTGTTTTCTCAGTGTACATGGGAGGAGGTTTTTATCTTGCTGCCCTACTCTGCCATCTTTTCAATGCTCCCTTGTTATATATTCAGTGTCTTTCATCAATGTCTTATACTTCTCAGAGTATAGGTCTTTTACTTCTTTCATTAGACTTACTCATAGCTAATTTGCTTTTTGATGCAATTGTAAATGGGATTATTAATTTCTCTTTCTGTTAATTTATTCCTTGTATCTGAATTACAACAGGCCTCTGTATATTGATTTTGTACACCATGACTTTACTGAATTCATTTATTAATAGTATTTGGTGGAGTCTTTAGGGTTTTCTACATAAAATATCAGCTGCAAATAACAGTTTTGCTTCTTCCTTACCAATTTGAATACCTTTTATTTATTTATTTATTTTGCTTGATTGCTTGGGCAGGACTCACAGTTCTATGAGAGTAGTACTTGATGTGAATATGAGTAAAAGTGTGAGAGTGGGCATCCTTATCTTGTTCCTGATCTTAGAGGAAATACTTGCAGCTTTTCACCATTGACTATGGTGTTGGCTGTTGGTTTGTTGTGCATAGCCTTTATTATGTTAGGATATGTTCCATCTATACCCACTTTGTTGAGCATTTTTATCATGAATGGGTGATAAACTTTGTCAAATGCTTTTTCTGCATATACTGACATGACCATATACTTTTTATCTTTCCATTTGTAAGTATGGTATCGCACATTAATTGATTTGCGGATATTGAAACATCCTTACATCCCTGGAATAAATCCCACTTAGTTATGGTGAATGATTCTTTTAAAGTATTTTTTAACTTACTTTGCTAATATTTTGTTGAGATTTTTGTATCAATGTTCATCAAGTAAAATAGTCTAAAAAAATTTTTTTTTGGTAGTGTCTTTGCCTGGTTTAAGTATTAAGGTAATGCTTGCCACACAGAATGAAATTGGAAGGTTTCCTTCCTCTTCAATTTTCTGCAATAGTTTGAGAAGGATAGGTATTAACTTTTGTTTAAATGCTTGGTACAATTCATCTGTGAAGCCTTCTGGTCATGGACTTGTTTGTTGAGTTTTTTGATTACCAATTAAATTTCATTCTTAGTAATCAGTCTGTTCAGGTTTTCTATTTCTTCTTCATTTGTCTTGGAAGATTGTTTCTAGAAATTTATCCATATCTTGTATGTTGTCCAATCTGTTGGCATATAATTTTTCACACTTATCTCTGATAATCATTTGTATTTCTGTTGTGTTGGTTGTAACTTCTCTTTCATTTCTGATTTTATTGAGTCCTGCTCACGGGTAAGAATTAATATTGTTAAAATGACCATACTGTCCAAAGCAATGTAGAGATTCAATGCATTCCCTATCAGAATACCAATGTAATTATTTTTAGAGCTAGAGCAAATAACCCTAAAATTTCTGTGGAATCCCCCAGAAAAAAATAACAATAACAAATAGCCCAAGCAATCTTGAGAAAAAACAACAAAGCTTGGGGTATCATGCTTCCTTATTTCAAACTATATTACAAAGCTACAGTAACCAAAACAGTACAGTACTGGTACAAGAACAGATACATAGGCCAAGACCAATGGAACAGAATAGAGAGCCCTACAATAACCTGATGTCTATATGGTCAATTGATATATGACAAAGGAGGGAAAGAATGTATAATGGAGGAAAAACAGTCTTGTCAACAAATGGTGCTCACAGGAAAACTAGACTGCTACATGCAAAATAATGAAACTGGATTAGTGTTACACCATACACAAAAATAAACTCAAAATGGGATTAAAGACCTAAACATAGACAGTAAACTCTTGGATATCAACATTAGTATTTTTTTTCTGAATGTCTTCCCCAGCAAGGGAAACAAAAGCAAAATAAACAAGTGGGACTACATCAAACTAAAAAGCTTCAGCAGAGCAAAGGAAACCATCAGCAAAATAAAAAGACAGCTTACTTTTGGGAGAGTATATTTTCAAATGATATGTCTGATTAGAGGCTAATATCCAAAATACATAAAGAACTCATAAAACAACACCAAAAAAACATTATCTGATTTAAAGAATGGGCAGATGACCTGAATAAACATTATTCCAATGAAGACGTACAGATGGCTGACAGACACATGAGAGTATGCTCAACATCATTAGTCATCAGAGAGATGCAAGTCAAAACCACAGTGAGATATCATTTCCCACCCATCAGAATGACTTATATCAACAAGACAAATAACTCTTGGTGAGGATGTAGAGAAAAGGGAACTCTTGTACATTGCTTGGTGGGATTGAAAATTGGTACAGCCACTAGGGAAAGCAGTATGGAGGTTTCTCAAAATCTAAAATCAGAATTAGCACATGACCTAGTAATTGCCTTCTATGAATTTACACAAACAAACTCACAAATTTGAAAAGATACATGCACTCCTGTTTGTTGCAGCATTATTTACAATAGCCAAAACATGGACGCAACCTAGATGTCTACCAATAGATGAATGGATAAATAAGATGAGGTACACATATACAATGGAATATTACTCAGCCACAAAAAAGGTGAAATCTTGTATTTGCGACAACATGGATGGATCCAGAGGGTATTATGGTAAGTGAAACAGGTCAGACAGAGTAAGACAAATACAGCACGATTTCACTTTTATTCGGATTGTAAAAAACATGAACAAACAAAAATAGAATCATACATACAGACTGGTAGTTGCCAAAGGGGATTGGGGGTAATGGGTGAAATAGGTATAAGGTGAAAAAACATTAGAATGTTTGATATCTTGATCTGGGTGATGGTTACATGAATGTATACCCAGAGCAAAATTCATCAAGCTGTACACTTAAGATGTACATTTTATTGCAAGTACCTCAATATAAAATGAAATTTTTCAAAAAACTAAGAAGTTCTTGATTATTATTATATGTTTACTTTCCTGAAGATATTTAAGATGAGTTAGACTATTATCATTTCCCCATCCTGTGAGTAAAAGGAAAATCTGGGGCATTGAGTAGTATTTCATTAGATATACAAAGTAGAGATCTTTTAATATTTACCTCAATTATGTGAGGTAATTATTGTCTTCAGTTTTCTGAAAGAAAATTGAGATACAGAGAAAGTTCAGTGACTTGCTGCTCAAGGTCACATAGGTAGTAAATGGATTTCATGCTATTTATACTATTCAGCCCCAACTGACTACATCTTTAGAAGAAGAAATACCAGTTGAGGTCATCATCCAGAGAGCCTTTCTGTGGTTCCCTGGACCAAGAGACTGCATATGTGAAACAGATATAATTTGTGAAAAGGGTAAAGGAAGTATTGGCAGTTTTGCTCCAAAAAATTCGTGTAGCTGGCAAAAAGAAGGCATTTGGGAGAAGGAGGTGTCAGGCTAGCAGCGCATCCTGTAACCAAAAAAAGTAATGGTAAATGAAGAGCAGTGGTGGTGATCTGGAAACAGACTAATCACTTGCACACTTATGCAGCCACTCCCTATATGCTTTTTATCATCCACTGCACACCAGATTAGAGTCGACCTCTGTGCCCAACATTTCTTTATATATCCTCTGAGTATATAAGAGCACCTTTCCTCAGGAATCTATTTTTACTATTTCCTGTGAGGTTTTTTTTTTAGCAAGTCCAAATTTCAATCTGATTAAGTATTAATTTAAAAGCATCTCAGTTTTTCTTTTATTTTGGGTTCCCCTTGTAATGAATCCAGTAGTCTATGCTAAATCAAATAGCAGAAGGAAATAAAATAGCATGCTTTTCAACATTTGACATCCTTCATCCCTGTGTGGCTGAATCCTATAAATGACAGTTAAATAAGCTTTGATTAGAGTCCAGAAGGGGCCGTCTAGTGAGACAGGTTATTGGCTGGTATTTTCAAGGGCAAAAGAAAAAAGCCTTTAGTCATTCTGGATAGCAAACCAATCTCTGAACTATTTAAGTGTGACCTTCATTAATCTTAGCCATGCCCTTTGAATCCAAGAATTATATAATTTGTGACTTAAGAAAAATTTAAACTTTAATACTTTTAGCATATATACTATCTACACTCTCCTGTACATTTCAACCATCTGATATATAATTAGGAATTTCTTCTGTCTAATCAACATTTTCTTATAAACTCATTTCCAGTCTCCCTTATCTTGCTTCACTGTTGGATATTCTTCCAGCAAGTAGTAAAGTGGCTTGCTTTTGAATTTTTAACATATAGCTAGCTCTCCAACCATCAATATACTACTGTTAGCTAACATAAATAGTTCCATAGTCACACATGAGAGTATGTGAGAATGTTCAACCATACATAGTTCAGAATGAATGATATAACCTGTATAACCTGTAACCAGTTGTCAATGACTAAAAGATATGATACATGATGAGCCTATTATCCATAAAAACTTCCATTCCAAACATCTCTTTAAGTGACGATCCTTACGCTTATATGGATATTTACTACCTGTAAACTAAGGCTCTTAAAAGACTTTATCAAATTTATCTGTGCTTTGTAGGACTAGTGTGCCAGCCAAGGAAATAAACATAGCATTTGCACAATGGGTGACCTTGTACATCAAAATGGTTTCTGGAAGAGAACTACCCATAATGCTTTTTATTTTAAAAAACAAATATATTAGGATATTGTCCAATCTCAGAAGTGAAGTTTACTCCACTAATACAGGCATTTATTAAAACATTTATGAAATTGCCTCTTTTAGAATCCTCTTAATCCTACTTAAAGCTACTCTAGAATAGCCTCAGTGGTTTAAAATGTACACACACATTACCCCTCTATCTTTTGAAGACTGATTTGCTTATTTGATAACAGGCAGAATTCATGAGGTCTTAGTGTATATAATCAGTGATCATTCTAACTTGATTTATATTCCTTGAGCTAGTTTAATATTAAAATTAGTACAAATATACTCATGAAATATATTTAAAATGTACCCTTCATAATAAACCCAAACTTGCTTTTTGATTGTGCAAGCAGTCCAATGAAGGGCCCCAAAGCTACTTAAAACCAGGGTTCCAGCATTACAGAGCACTGCCTATCACCTCGTTAATGTAGTACAATTCCCAAAAGTAAGAAATAAAAGAAACTCTAAAGACAGTGAAGACTGACAAACACATGCTTGGATAAAAGAGAAGCACTCCCCAAGAGAGAATGGTTTGCTTGTTGTTATCCAAAAAATATGACCAGCCTCTAGTACAAGGCAACCTTCAATTAACTAACTAAAGACTCTCTTAAAGACTTTCTTGTATTTTCAAATAACTAACTTATGGATTTGATCATTTTTTCTACTGTAGTATTGTTTCCTAGTTCATTACTTTCCTCTTACTTTTATTCTCTCTCTGTTTCTACTTTGGGTTCATTTTGTGATTCATTTTCTAACTTATTTAGGCTATATTTATCCAACAATCTTTGCTTATGTGTTGTTTTCATTATTGCTCAATTCTGGGTATTTTTTAAAACTTCCATTATGTCTTCTTCTTTAACCATAAGTTACTTAGCAATGTGTTTAATTATTTCCAGCAGCAGATGCTTCACTGGTGAATTCTACCAAATAAAGAAAAATTAATACCAATCTTTCTCAAACTTCCAGAAAAAGGGTGGGGGGGCGGGGCGGGGGTGAGGAAGGAACACTTCCAAACTCACTTTTATAAGTTCAGCATACCCTGATACCAAGACAGACAAGGACATTACAAGAAAAGGAAATTACAGGCCAATATCCCTGACATATACAGCTGGAAAAATCACCAAAATATTTGGAGAGGTATTCAACAAAATATTAGCATACCAAATTCAACAACACATTAAAAAGATCATACACCATAATCAAGTAGGATTTATTCTGAGGATGCAAAGTCAGGTGAACATATGCAAATAAATCAGTACGACACACCACATTTAACAAAGTGAAGGACAAAAATCATACGCTCATTTCAATAGATGGAGAAAAATCATTTGACAAAATTCGACATTCACTCATGATAAAAACTCTCAAAAAACTAGGTGTAAAGGGAAAGCACATCTACGTAATAAAGCCATATACGAGAAACCCACAGCTAGCATCATACTCAAGAGTAAAAAGCTAACAGCTTTTCCTTTAAGATCGGGAAGAAGACAAATATGCCCACTCTTACCACTTTTATTCAACATAGTACTGGAAGTCCTAGCCAGAGCAATTAGACAATCAATATACAAAAAACAGTTGCATTTCTTTACACTAACACCAAACTATCAGAAAGAGAAATTAAGAAAATAATCCCATTTACAACTGCATCAAAAAGAATAAAATGCCTAGGAATAAACCAACCAAGGAGGTGAAAGATCTGGTCACTAAAACTAATACATTGCTGAAAGAAAACTGAAGATACAAACAGATGGAAAGATATTCTGTGCTCATGGATTAGAAGAATTAATATTGTTAAAATGCCCATACTGCCAAAGGCAATACAATCCCTTTATAATAATTTCACTGGCATTTTTCACAGAAAAAAAATTCAAAAATTTGTATGGAGTTATGAAAAACCCCAAATAGCCAAAGCAGTCTTGAGAAAGAAAAAAAAAGGCAGGAGGCATCATACCTTCTAATTTCGAACTGTATTACAAAACTATGGTAATCAAAACAGTATAGTATTGGCATTTTTAGTCACATAGATCAGTGGAACAAAATAGCCCAGAAATAAACCCCTGCATATGTGGTCAACATATGACAAAGGAGCCAAGAATATAGTCTCTCAATAAATGGTTTTGGAAAACTGGACAGCCACATCAAAAGAATGAAACTGGACCCCTATCTTATAGCATACACAAAATCAACTCAAAATTGATTAAAGGCTCGAACATAAGACTTGAAACCATAAAGCTCCTAGATGAAAACAGAGGGTAAACTCCTTGACAGTTGACTTGGGAGTGATTTTTTTAATTTGACATCAAAAGCAAAGGGGTAGTACATCGAACTAACAGCTTCTGTACAACAAAACAGACCACCTACTGAATGGGAGAAAATAATTACAAATATACTTGACTAGGGAGAAATACCAAAACATAAGAAGTACTTACACAACTCAATAGAAAAAAAATTGATTAAAAATGGGCATAGGATCTGAATAGATATTTTTCCAAAGAGTACATACAAATGGTCAACAGGTACATGAAAAGGTGCTTAACAATACTAACCATCAAAGAAATGTCAATCAAAACCACAATGAGGTACCACCCACTAAAATGGTTGTCATCGAAAAGATAAGAGATATCAAGTGTTGGCTAGGATGTGAAAAAAAAGGAGACCCTTGGTGCACTGTTGGCAGGAATGTAAAGTGTGGCCACCACAGAAAACAGTACAGAGGTTTCCTTGGAAAACTATGAATAAAAATACCATATGATCTGGAATTATACTTCTGGGTATATACCTGAAGGGAACAAAGTTACTGTCTCAAAGGACAGCTGTACTCCCATGTTCACTGCAGCATTAGTTATAATAGCCGGCACATAGAAACAACCTAAGTGCCCAACCAGGGATGAATAAATAATTAAAATGTACATATATGTATATATATAAATGGCCATAAAAAGTCATATTCAGTGGTAAAAAAGGAAATCCTGCCATTTGCAACAACACGGATGGTCTTTGAGGGCATTATGCTAGGTGAAATAAGTCAGAAAAAGACAAATCCAAACATGATCTCACTTAACACGTGTAATCAAAAAATTTAATTCACAGAGACAGAACAAATTTGTGCTTGCCAGAGGCAAGGGGTGAATGATGAGGGAAATAGGTGATGGTGGTCAAAAGACACAAACTTTCAGTTATAAGGTAAGTTTGGGGATGTAATGTACAGCATAATGACTATAGGTAACAACACTGAATTGTACACTTGAAACTTGCTAAGAGAGTAGATCTTAAAACTCACCACAAGAAAAAAACTTTGGCAACTATGTGATGTGATGGATGTTAACACAACTTCTGTAGTGATCACTTAGCAATATATACACATACATAAAATCGCTGTGTTGTACACTTTAATATCAAATGTTAGTTATATCAATAAAAATGAAAAAGAAAAAAACATCTTCTTTATCCAGAATTCACATCTTTTAGGACAAGTTTGTTAATTGTATTGTTCATAACTATGCTGTCCTTACTGATTTAGATCTCCTTGATCTATACCAATAATAGAAGTGTGTTAAAATCCCCAGACAAACCTCTGGCAAGACAAATCAAGAGAAGAAGAGAAAGGACAATCACTATGAATGTAATGGCAGTTATAACTAAGGATAACAAAACTATATACGTACAATTTTGAAAACTTAGACAATATGGAAGACATTCTTGTAAAAATACATATACCTTAGGAGACATGACTGAAGAAGAAAAAAGCTTGAATAGTCCTTCAACTATTAAAGATATTGAAGCAGTTGTTAAAAATCTTCCCACAAAGATGATACTAGATAATGTGAGTAGTTATAAGGATATAGTTTCTTGGCAATCAGGAGAAAGTCAGGGCTAGTACATGTTAATATATTATCAGAGAGCATGTGAAACAGAAAAGCAATTACGGTAAGATTTGTAAAAAATAAAATTATAAAATGAGCATGTATATCAACAAAAGCCATTGATGTTCTGAAAAGCTTAGCTGAAAACTTGGCCAGGCTGGACTGCTCACATGCTGAGAGGCCAGGCTGTCCTTTGGAGCAGAGGCTGCTCCCCTCGGACCAGTCATGAACTACTACTACCAACTTCTGCCAAGAAGGTAGAACAACTTAGTAGGTGCCATTTATGGAAATGAACAAGTTACAATGGAGTCGAAAGAAGGCATTTACTAAGTTTGGGGATATAAAAGTACTATTCCCAAAGATTTCTAAGTTTTTCTGGCTTAGGAAAAAGGGAAAGGTTTCCCACTTTCCCCATTCCTGGAATATATTACATATATTTGCAAAGCTCATAACATCTTTATTTTCAATAGTGCTCGATCATTTATTAGGCATCCTTTTTATGATGCAGGATGAAGCTTAGTGGCTGACCCAGCTGACAACGGGAACTGAAGCCTCCTACCTGTAAATATCTCTTCCTTCAGCAGCACTACAGAGCACAAAGGAACGTCACTGACCCACTTGAACTGACTTCGAAAGGAACTTCAACCACTCACCTGGATACAAGCCAGAGGCTCATTTGTCCAAATCGAATATCCACCAACTAAATATATTCTCTCATTATGGACAGCAACTCCAGATTCATTTTGGCCTAAAGTAAAGAAAATTGAAAGTAAAAACAAATCCATTTCTTTGCATGTCTTAATTAACCCTTTTGCCACTGAGGGATACAGCTTCCCCCTGTGGCACAAGTGTATGCTCCGCAGGATTTCTGCAGCAACTAATCACTGTCTTCCAGTACTCAGAGGGAAGAATTAACCACTGTTTCTCAGAGCGTGTAGCTGTGCCAGGTCAGAAACCAGTACACCTGCTAGCCAGCCAAGTTAGTGAACACAACATTAAATACAGCAATAAGTCATAATGAAATAAGTTCTAAACTACATTATATGCCATTTATTTATAGTGGTGGAAATAAGGTATATTTTAGAAATACAGAACACCTCTCGTACCTACAAATGCTTTTAAGGCAAGTGCTACTTCTCTAAAGTAACAGCTGCAAGCCCAAGAAGCCAATAAAACAGAGCCATCCCCCTAGTAGGCCCTAAATGAAGACAGATGGCAAAAAAGATCGACGAAGTTACTACTCTCCCTTTCTTTTCATACACAACAGTTTTAAGACTATATTAAAGTTCTTGATCTGGGATGAGCCTGGGTAGTCCCTAGATACTGACAGCCAAAACGCTGGAAGGGTCCTCCTCCACTTCAACAAGAAGACAGAATAACTCACTCGTCCCTGGAGGCCATCAGGGAGTGAGGTCGTCTCTTTTTATTGATGGTCTGACACAGGATTGACTGGGGCAATAAATAAGCTGGATGCTCCGGCAGACAGAATCACAGATCCAGGGATCAAGGGGCTGGGGTGCCATGACAGCAACTCAGAGTTAAGTACTTGTAGGTGGGCCTCAGAGATCATTTCCATAAACACAGGAGCTCCATACAAAGCATCCAAACCTCTCACATTGGTTCTGCCCTCACCGGCGTCTCCCCAGCAGCAGCTGTGAGTGGCTGAGGGCCCACTCGGCACATTAAACTGTCTTCAGGCACTAGTCCAGTCCACCACTTGAGTTAGTGATTCTCCGATTAGTAGAGCCGCCTGGGAGAGCTCTGATCACTTGTGGATGTTAGTAATGCAGGCTGACAAGGGAGACAAAGTTTTCAGCTTCGTGAAGAAAAGTGAGTTGCTCACTGCTTTGTTTTCATTCCCTTTCGAATGTGGACGGTCTACACCTAGCGCTGCCTACAGTAATGCTTGGAGGGTATGTGTGGCCAGAAATGCCACCCAACCTCCATACACAGAACTGCTCTAAGGTTTAGTTTATAGGAAAATACAGCTCGTAACAGTATTTGACAGTGACAAATAATGAAGACTGTTCTCTGAACTCACAAGAAATAAGAGGACTGAAAGTAGGGAGAAGTAAAAAAAAAAAACTTTCTGTAAAGTGACTAATTCTTTCAGCTCCTGGTTCCTCCTAATTTTATGTATCAGAGTTGGTATTGCAAATACTGATTGACAATAATGGACTTGACATGCCTCTCTTAGAACACACAAAGCTGACCCAGGCCCTGAGAAACCAGATGCTCAGATACAATCGAGTCAAGTTTTGTGAGGTAAGTAATGTGCACCTTCCTGGTTAATAAAAGCAAGTTGCTCTACCAGCACCACACACTTAATATTTAGAAATGCACTAAAGATGTCTAAGAGAACAAGTTTGGCTGTTTCTCAAATCTCTGCTTTTCCTGACTGACTTAATCAAAGGTACTTGCCAGTCAACAGATTGAAATGACAGCGTGTCCACTGGTCAGTGTCTATATTATAAGAATCTATATGCCGCACAAGGATCCGGTCATTATTGTAGTCTAGGTCATTGCCTCCAAGAACATAAAGCTTCCTTTGGACGGCCGCCATGGAATGGTAGACTCTTCTCTGCAGCATGGGGCTACGGCTTATCCACTTATTCTGAAAAAAGAAATTCAGGTGATTTTTGTTAACAGGTGACCTCCAATGGCAGAAAACAACAGTGCTTCATTTAATAGTGGAAACCCTAATGTTTGTAATCACATTCTATTTGAATGTTACTTATAAACTTTGAAAAGTATGGACTTTTACCTGAAAACAAGTGCAGAAGAACCACATATTCCAACTCTATTTTGCAGCTTACATAATGTGGCATGTTCTCATTTGAATTCTATTTTACAAGGCATTTTGCATTTTTTAAGGGGATTATATGAGAATATAGAAACCTCCATGACGGTTATCTCACCCAACTGAGAGAACTTATTCATGCAAATTACTTAAGAATGAAAGTACACGTCTAGATATACTGGGTACAGGTGTGTTTTAAGAAAACAGGCTCTGGCTCCAGAATGCCTGATTTTTTAAACCATGTGTGACTTTGAGCAATTTATTTAACCTCTCTGTGCCTGTTTGCTCATCTGTAAAAAGGGGATAGTAATGCCTATCTGACAAGCCTGCTGTGAAGATTAAATGAGTTGCTACACATAAAACACTTAGAACATTCTGGCACATAATAAATGTCTGATAAATGTGCACTTTTAAAAAATTATTACGATAATCAATGGCTCCTGAGGCCCCTACCTAAGCTAGGGTGAAGGGGCTTTGCTATTATTTCCCAAATTAGCCTCCTGAGATGAATGGAACAGCTCAGATCTGGTTCTGCTACAAACTCCCACACTGCCTTTGTATCAGCCTTCTTTAATATATCTGTAATTCCATCTTCTGTCAAACTGGGAAAAGTCATTTCTAGGCACATGTTTATTTGTTTGGGTAGAAGTTTGATATGATAACTTCAGGGAATGGTGAAATCTCTAATACTTGGTTCTGTGTCACTCTCAATACTGGGAAAGTTACGCTAAATTCCTCTTAGATATGGCTCCTGTTTAAAATATAAAATGTGGAATTAAATGAAAATCAAATATAACTTTAATTTTAAATCTCAACTACCTAATGGACAGGTACATAAACCTAACCATTTCCTTTCTACATAAACATACAGGAAAAACCCAGATTCCTTTTTGCCAATAAAAATTTGGATTTTGACCAGAAAAAAGTCATGTTATATTTTGAATACACAGAATTTCACCAATTCACAAACTTGAAAGGGAATAAGCACACAAAAAGTTTTGTGTAAATATTGGTCCAGTCACTAAAGGCATATCTACTAGCTCACTTCTAAGTTGTCTTAAGATACAATTTAAATAAAGTGGTTTGTACAATTTGAAAGGCCTGCATTTATCTGCTCCCCTTTTATGAACATATCATAAGAATCTCCTTCCAATTATTCTTAATAAAATTGTAAAAACTTTCAGATATTCTTCTAAGAAATATCTTTTATATATTACACCAGGGTAATTTATAACTCAGGACCCTGACAATGCTTTTCTGAGGCACTTTCCATGAGGCAGCCCATTACAGTATTAGGAATCAATGTGTGCATTAGCAGTCTAGTCCCCTGCCACAGACTATGGATGCCATCTGGTTTGTAAAGCCTGCCTGCATCCCCTGACTGTATCTTTAGCTTCCTTCACCGCCGTGCCTGCCAGGTGAGCTGCCAAGCACTGCAAAGGCAAAGAAACACAGAGGCCTAGCGGGGTCATTCCTAATAAGTGAGCGTGTGAATACTAATCAGTGGTGGGGAAGCAGAGGTCACCGCAGCCTGCCTGTTGGCAGGTAGCGATGTGCTCTGTGGCAGATGGCAGGCATTATCGACTCTCCACAAAAGCCTAGAAGAGAAATAAGCACCAGGGCTGAATGATAAAGTTATTATATGAGATTCTGAGCAAGATGCAAGCAGATGTGATGTTTGCCAGTACCCACTGTAAACAATATGCCAACAGAATTTTTAAAAAGAGCATGTATGTACAAACATGAAACAGAACTCATTTGAGAAATGTTAACACCTTCTTCCTCTTTAACCACATGTGCACCAAACTCAAGCAACTGCAATTCAATGATCCCTCTTGAGGCATCTGGCCCATGGACATGCGGTCTCTAAAATCTACAGCTTCTAATAACATCAGGAAACACACTTGCAAAGACAGAAATACCTTCATGACATTCAGAACCAAGTGATTGATAAAATAAAAACATATCAAATAGACAGAGGTCACTCGGGACACACATTTGGTGGCCGATCCCAGCCCGGATGGCCAAAGTCAACCTGTTTCTTGTTCCGTTATCTTCAACTGATGAATATTAAACCCCCAAACCAGAACACTTTGGAATATTACTATAATCATGAAAACTATTTACATCACCAAAATTATAGAAATGGTGAATTTCTGCAAACATTTGCCAAGGTCACATATTTTGGTGGAAAGAGAATAAAAAATAGTTCTTCTGGGGAAAAAAATCATTAAGTACGCATGAGAAGTAGAGGGCCAGGCACCATCAAAATGCTTCCAGTTCAGGCCCAAACTATTAAATGAAAAACAGACTCTTCAGATGCTTCGGCTTTGGATTTATCCTAGACAATGTTCTGGGACATTTTGGCTATACAGAGCTAAATAAAAGTTATTATTTTATTTGGGAATAGTGAAACCATAAGCATGGTCCCCACTTGGAATGACACTGGCCATACAACAGGACATTGAAAATCCTTTCTTCAGATGCCTCTGGATAGCAACGGCCACTTGAGATAATGGGAATAAAGGGCATTTAACTCATATTTCCCTTTTTTCTGCATTTTGCAAAACTCTGAAAGACTTGAGCATTGTACATAACATAAAGCTAAAGGAGCTGAAATTCTGTGAGGAAAAAAAAAGTCACCAAAAAGCAGTTCATCCAGATACTTCCTTTTTCTATATAAATTTAAGATGCATGTGCGTGTATAGACTTGGCATTACAACTACTTATTACTGTTGAAATCTCTTAAAATTCATTTTAATTAAGGTAATGACCTTTTCTCACATGATGCTTACCTGGTCAGGTTCATATACCATTAGTCTGTTCTGATACTGTGCCGTGTTAGTTACTCCACCTGTAATGGATGAACATGTGTTAAAGCTTTCATGAATAAGAAATAGGATATTCCAATATAAGAATGAGATACAATTAAAGGAAAATTAGCTACTGCTGAGGATCTGTTTGTATACCCTCGTGGTGAACCCATGACATAATTAAGAAGCTTATTGTTGAAGCAGTTTCATTTTCAAGAATCGTTTCAGAAGCAACCAGTTGAAAGCAAACAAGTACGTCTATATTACCAGGGGGCCACCAATTCTAGCAAGCTGCTCTGCACAGCCGGAATGAGGGGCAAAGTATGGGGAGGGAATGGAATGGACATAACACACAAAGACAGCTCTCACAATTATGCCAGGGACATAGTTAAAATTTTTGTCTGGGGCAGCTAAACTGGCAGTGTGACAGCTCTAACATTCTTTACACTAACACAGGGATATCTTGATATCTCTTTGGGAGAACCATATCCAAGAAAAGACATTGCTTATCAAAAAGATGTGGAGCCAGTTCTGTCCAATAAAATACAGTAAGAGCCACGAATATGAGTCACTAGGCAATTAAAAAATTTCCAGTAGCCACATTAAAAGGTAAAAAGAAACAGTGAAATTAAGCTTAGTATAAGTGTTATTTAACTCAGTATAGCCAAGATACTATCATTTCAGTGTGAAATCAATATGCAAATAATTAAGGTAGTTTAAGATATTCTTTTTCTCATATTAAGTCTTCAAAAGCCAGGGTGTACTTGACACAGCACATCTCAATGCAGATTAGCTACACCTGCAGTGCCCAATAAGCCACATGTGGCTGATGGCTGCCACACTGGACAGCACACACCTGAGTACTGCAGTGTGGTCACAAATGTCAACTTTCCTGAAGCCCTCTTGACAAGTGCTTAGATTCAAAAGACTCAACACCTTCCACTTTTAAAGAACCACTAAAACACCATCACATGTCTAGCTAAGTTACCCCTATTTGTCTTCATACTTCTTTTCATGTTCGTAGTGTACATTGAGCCCCATTCCCAGAAATTGCTGATCCTACTTAAATTTTTATGGTCAAATGGAAAAATGAAAGAATGCATAAGTGAGCATAGTGAGGAATTACTAGGAGATATTACATGTCAGGGAATAACAGTAATATGAAAACTCCCCCAAAAATCTATCTTTGGAAACATTGCCTTATACATAGTTCTAGGGTAAAATGAATAGCATTCTTATTTCAGTAAGTATCACAAAGCAGCAGCTAATTTTGCAACAAAGATCTAAAACTGAGCCACCCTAAAACATAGTTTCCCATTGAAATTTTTAAAATTTAAAACATGTACTACTACTACTGACCAAGACAGTTTGATTAAACTTTAGACAGGCTTCTTCCTGTATCTAGGACCCTGACCTCTTTTTTCTTAAAGCATTTCCTTTAGAGAACTTGGAATTTTAAATTTATTCTCTACCTCTTTGAGATGTAAATAATTTAAGAAGCTTCTCACAAGTTTTACAACCCAGGAATATCTTCCTCAAAGCCCTGGGAGCCATCCCACTGAAATGAAATCAAGAAGACAGTGCCCCTGTCTCCTAGTTCCTATGGAAGGTAGAAGCCTAACTTTGATAGGTGCCAATCAGCAAACATAAAAGGTCTAATCACAGACAGAAAAATTTACAAGCCCAGAGATAGCGGCCCTACACCTCACACTGATCACCCGTCCTCTCTGAGTCCCTCCGAACTCCACTAGCTCAACACCAGTCTGAAAAGCCCTCCTGTCTCTTGCTTTTCAGAGGAGTTGGTTTCAGACTGCATCCTGGTCTCTCTCCCCTGATGCAATAGTGTTGAATAAAGTCTTCCTTGTCTATTTAACGTGTCCAGTATAACTTTTCTTTAACCATTTAAATACTTTGAATAGGTCTCCATTATCAGCTCCATGGCCAGGAGTCAAGTCATTGAGAATCCAGAGGACTAGGATATAATCCTTAACTGAGCTGAAATAATCAACCAATACTAATGGCTACAGAAAGGGGAGCAGAGCTGTTCAGGCCAATCACTACCTTCTCATTCAACCCTAGTCAGGAGATACATCTTTCAGGTGGACCATGGCTATTATTGACTTGAGGACCACCTTTTTTTTTTTTAAGCTTCTCTGTTTGCAGAGGAAATCCACAAAGAGCAGAGAGAAATGAGCTTCCTGCCCTCAAAGAAAGTCTTCTTTGCATTTCTCATTGATTGTCTCATTTTAAAAATGAAATTAAAGGAAGAGAAAACACACGTAAGCTGAGGTAAAAATGCCCACATAAAATCAAAATGGATGTCAAAATAGAGATACATTCGCTTTTTCCTCCCAAACTTCCTTTTCTTATCTGATTAAAAACTGAATGTCCAATAATTCTCTCCCAGCATAGCTACGCAAGAATAACCAAATCTGTTGAGGCCTCACAGGTCTTCTGGGTTACAGTGGCTGCCAAGTGCTTTTGACCTGGGCCTTAACCACCAGATTAATGTCCAGCTAGCCTATAATCATTTCTCCAAATGAGAGGGAACAGAAGATAAAGCTCCCACCTATTATTTCAAGACTTTGGCAGTTTCCCTACTTGTTTTAGAAATATGGGACAGAATTAATATCTACTGCAGTAAACTATCTGTTTATGACATTATTTGAAAATACTTACACTGCTATAAGTATCAGACTCTGCCCATTATAGATTAAATGTACAACCAGTGGATTAGAATGTAGCTATTACATCCTCTTTCCCAAGCAGGGCACACAATTTGTCTTCATGCTCCTCAGAATTATTATTTATCACCTTCCACAGATGCATTTATAACATAGTTTTATTCCTCATCTGCACTCAGTAATTAGATTCCTTATCCTTACATACAAATGTTCCTGCACATGATAATGTTTGGAAATGAGATATTGGGTTACTAGTTGGGAGTAAAAATGAAAGTCCTAGTTAGTTATTTGGTTGATTATTTCTAGTATGTTAAACCACAGGAGGGGCCTAAAAAGCCTAGTGCTGTAACTTTTGCCAAGTCAGGACTGCAATGAAAAACCTTAAAAATCAATTCTATTGCTTTCCTCCTTTGAAATAATTTACAAATGAGCATATAAATAAAATCCATTTCTTCTGAGTGCAAAAAAATAAATTAAAAAAAAGCGTCCAAGTTGCAGCCCACATTTCTTTTAGTGTTACTCATTTGCAGAGCTTTATCATTACATTCCCTTCACATAACACTCCTCACTTTTAGATTAATCTGCTGAAATGAGATGCTAAGGATTTGCATACAGATTTGACTATACAAAAATAGATATGGAATTAATAACAGTCTCTATATGTTTTAATTCTCCCAGACTGGAGTACCCTTGCCTGCGGCAGTATTCCTGGCTTTGAAAGTCATCAAGCTGATTTGTCTGCTCTGGGTTGTGATGCCACATGCTGCTATACTGTCCTCTGCAATCAAAGCACTTGCAAAGATAGCTTCCATGCCTTCCTCTATCGAGTATATTTTATAGATTGGCGGTTTTGATCTCCCTCCCCCACCCCAGGGGGCATAATCTGCATCTTAACAGCTTTCTATAGATACATTTGTCATTAAATATGCCATCTCGTATCAGCATCCATTTTTAAAGCCAAGTTTTTCCCAACTTTGAAGTGCCACGGTCAAAGTTAAGACTTTTCAGCCAAAATTGAAAATGAACAACCCTGTCTTATACTTTTGAACTGTGACTTAAAGATAGACTGCAGGTTTCCCCAAAGTCAAATCAGTCTTTAAAAACTGCCAGAAGGAATGAAAAGTTACCACCATGCTACCAGGAGTGAGAAATGCTCTCTATCATCAAGGCAAGGGGAAAGCATTTTTCTTAAGCTTCCTTGTTCGACTCCCCGCAAAATGTGGCCACAAATGGATAATTGCGTGCCGGAGAGAGGATGACAGGTGACTGCCAGACAAGCAGCCTCTATCTCTATTACTGAGAATTCCCTGACTCCCACACTCCTGCGTCCAAAAGCAACAACTGACCAATGTTAACAGTGTCAGTAGAATAGTGTATTTAGTAAAACAGCTCTCAATATACATTGGTCAGAGTAGGTCAAGTCTGGTAGTTCTGCTAACTTTTTTTCAAGGACAGAAAATACATCCATTGCTAAAGAGAGGGTCCCTAAAGAGAATCCTAGGGTACCCTACGTAGAATCCTATAACTTAAACAGAATCCTACAGTATGTCATGCAGCTCTAGTACCCTCACTAGGCCAGAGCAGGATGCAGAGCTGAACACATCCATGCTCTTTGGGAAGATGCTCCAGTGGGAATTCTGCCAGCCAATTCAGGACTGGAAAACCAACCTAAATTCTCTGCAACTCTCTTGGAGGCTTGCCGCAGCCAGCTTTATTCTCATCAAGGGGGAGCACTTTTAGATAGAGTGTAGCATCGACCTCGCAAGGGCTCCTTTATGACTGTCCTGGGGGAGCCATTTAACAAAGCCAAACTCAGGTTCAGCTTATGCAGAGAGGAGATGATGTCTCTCATAGGTGTTAGATGAACTAAGAGCGCAAGCTACAGAAGCAATCCATAAAGGGAGGTTTACTACAATACAGTAGTAGCTTGTTTATGGAAATTACTACTTTGATAAAAGGTACAAGTGAGTATGTATGAGAATACTGAAGAAATGACTAAATATGGAACATCGAATTAATAAAGGAATGAATTTTGTAGTCTGAAATAGATTTCTTATAATTCCTGTTTCTAATAACCAAAATTAGTGGCTGGTGTAAAAGGGTACCAAAGACTTTTTCCTTCTATAATAGTTTACACTTCTCCTCCATAAGCTTGCTCCAATTCTCAAGAGACTAAAACTTCACACTTACAGTCTAATTATCAAAAGAATGACTTGGCATTAGGTGTACATTGCTATTAGCCTTTATTTAGTGGAGCCAATCTCATTATTAGTCTTGATAAGAGGAACACCGTGGGAATATTTATAATAAGTGCCAAAATAAACTTTTCATTATCTATTTTTATACATTAGACTGTCCATATTTTCAGAGCGTTTATAATGCTACATAAACAGTTAAAGCCAAGACTCTTTCTACTCAATTAGCTTCTTGAATAGAAGCATACTTAATCCATGCATTAAATTAAAACTAGTATCCATATTATTTCTGTCACACTTGAGGAAACTGCACAAATGGATGGGTAATTAATGTACTCAAAATCCATAAAGAAAGTCTCAAATTTACAAAATATCTATAAAGAAAAGGTTGATGCCCTTGAAAACATAAATCATGTTTATGTCACCTAGAGTACACAGATACAAACTTGTGACCCCCAAATATGTAAAGTATGTGTTATTTTAAATAAGTGAAATAATAAACAAGGTAAAATCTACCACCATGCAGATGCCAGCTGCCCTTTAAAAGTCTCAATATAATTTGCCCTAACTCCCCATCCCTCATTCTGAAGAAAGAGGAAATGCTGCCTCCAAAAATTTTTGCACATTCCTAGCAGGGTTAAGCTCTCAAGGTCGCCTCTGCCTGCCTCTAGTGCCCCAGCTTCACTGAGTTCTTCCTGGATCTTTTCTCTCCCTCCCATCAACAGCCAAATTCTTTAGCCACTCCCCATTTTTATGATGTACCTTTAAACTTCTCTCCTCTTGGAAGTGAAGAAAATGACATAGTTCCCATATTCTTAGGTAGAGAAGTTTGCTTCATTTTATCTTCTTTTCCTAGATCCATCTAGACAGACACAAAGTCTTTCCTCACCATGAAAGGAATTCTGGAGTCATTGAAGTGGACTTTTTTTTAACTACTTACACTGCCAATTTGAAAGGCCACCAGACTACTATATTGAAGTATGTAATCCTTTCAGAAAACAAGTTCTGATCTAAACGAATGTTATTTTAGAGTACCTCCCTATTATCACTAAGTTTCTTCTTACAGTTTAAGTTTGTATTACTGCTTACATTTTAGAAACTGAACTACAGAATGACAAGAAGGAAGACATGGGACCCAGCTCTGTGCCCTTAGAAAGCTGGTCAGTTAAACAAAGATAATCAAGTGACTGTCGATCACCGACCCATCTCCAGGCATGATTGTTCTGTGTATCACTCACTCGCAGTCACGTCATCTGGAAGTTCTTTTTACAACGTGTGCATCTGTTTCTGAGACCTTTGTGGCCACTGCAGCTGGTTTGTGCGGTTTCATGGGCCAAGCATGGTTTTCGAACAGCAGAGACGGAGTTCAAATCATGACTTTCTCAAATACAAGCTGTACAATCTGGGAAAAGCACTTAACCCAGCTTTAAGCCTCATTTCCTGAGCAGCAGTGCGAGAATACACAAGCGTTGCTTTTTCAGAAAAAGGGAGTTCAGTTTGGGAAGAAAGGTCTGTTGATTCTGTTGGAGAATGCAGGTGACCCGATGGCTCTCTTCCAACCATCTAGCTCATTTAAAAAGCACGGTAGACCGGTTCGTTTCTGTTCGGCTTCCACCTCAGTACAATACCTACTGGAGTGGTTCTGTTTACATCTTTTTCAGCTGGGGGCCAGTAGAGGTGGGGCAGAAGTGACAAGGGACACGTCTGCCATTGAGGGCAGCTGGTGGCGGGAATCTAAAGCAGCAGAGAAGATTCTCACTTCCTGGACATCAAGTTCGCGGGGAACTTGTAAGTGGCCATGGCCTCATTCCCAAGCCCCACACCTCCACCAGGCAGGCGGCTTCCCACCAGATGCCTCTAGAGGCCGCGGACACGCTCTCAGGCACTCACTCCTGCAAGCCGCTTTGTCCTCGCTCACGCAAACCCTTAGGCCCCTGCCTCTCACCTAGCAGGGCCCCCAGCATGCTGAGTTCCTCCCCTCCGGCTCCTTCGGGCCACTCCCTGCCTACACCTGTCATTTCCCTCTGTTTTCCCTCCAGGCTTTTTCCCAGGCCACTGTCCTCAGCCCTCCACCTGGCCCTGGACCCCGCGGACAGGAACCGCCCCAGGCCCTGCTCCACGCCCGATCCCGAGGGCTCTCTCCTTGTCCTGTCCGGGACTGAGCCCCCGCCAGACCCTGCCTGCCTGCCCACCGGGGACCTGGTGGACTCAGCCCTCCCGGCGGCCCCAGTGCCCTGCACGTGCCCTCTCTCCTTTCCCTTTCCTGGAACTCTGCGCACTGCGCTCATGCCTTAAACGCCGTGGCTCTCCTTTGGCCCTGGGTTTCCTCCTCTGGCATCTCTCTCCTCTCCCCGCCAGACCTTCTTTTTCTTTTCTTCTTACCTTCCTTGGTTCCTCCAAAGCCAAGATGCTATTTATTAATTTATAATGAAAACCCGTAGCTGTCACATGGCTGAAATAGGTGTGTATCTGGCATGTTCTCTCCCTGCCGTCGGTGAGCTCAGGCCCGGGGGGTGACGTTCAGATGACACCCCGGCTGCCCGCAAACACAGCCTGTACCTGCAGCTCCTGCTCCCCTGCTTCCCTTTCACACCTCGAACCACTGCGTTCTCCAGGAGCTTCCACTGCCCAGAAACTGCTTTCACTGAAATGACCAAGTAGTTCCTGGCTGAAAAACACACAGAAAGAGTTTCGGACCTTGATTTCTCCAGAGTATTGGACTCCCCCCACCATGCCCTTCTTGTTGGTTTGGGTTTCTGTGACGTTCCTCCTCTGACCTTGCCCACTGCACACTCTCAGGCTCCTTTCTTACCTGCCCCTCGTCTGCAGCCTCTTCACTACTATCTCCCAACCTTCTGCCCGTGGCCTCTTCCCAGACTGCCTCTTGCCCATCGGTCTCTCCACCGTCTCCCCCGCTCGTCCTGTATCTCACCTGACTTGCTGGGAGGACCTCCTCACCTACATTTTTCCCAGAGACAGAAGCCAAGGTCCTGTCTTGGAGTCTGGCAGAAGGCGGTTTGGAGGAAAGCTGTAGTCAGTGAAGGGGGGAGAGACCCCAGTGTCAGGTGCAGAGCGGGCTGGGGCATGTGAGTGACACCCGCCCAAGCCCTCTGGTCACCAGGCCTCCCCCAGCGGGCTCAGCGGCACGCGTGCTGGCAGAGAGAGTGGACCGCTGGGCTTGCCGAGTGGTGTGTCCTCGCCAGAGGGCAAGAGAATTATTGAAACGACGGCAGCGCAAATCCCAAGCAGGAAGACAGGGAGGGTGAACAGGTAAGCAGAGAGCAGCTGATGGACCTGAAGCCACACTAGGCTGAGGGTGCTTCCAACTCTTCATGAAACCTCTCGTGCCCCCGCACTAATTACCCCCTGCTCACCACTCCTTCTGGTCCTTAGAAAGACTTCTGTTAGCACACGTATCACACCCTACATTCAAACTGTTTAGAAGTCTGTTCCCTGTACCGACATGCGAGTCCCAGAGCAGGACCTGTCACTCCTCTCTGCCACTCCAGCAGCCGGGGACAACACTTGGCGAGGGCGGGAAAGCTGCTCAGCACCTCCCGGGTGCTAAGAAGCCGAGCAAGTTTCGATGTGTGCCTGACCATAGTGTGGGAGCTCAGACGCCGCAGTCCAGCCTCCACCACACCCCGTTGGCTCCCAATATTTTGTATATAATCTTTAGATGCAAGGAAAATAACATTTGCACATACAGAAGAGTGTATGTGCTAAAGCTGTGGCATTTTTAAAATGTTGATGAAATTTTATACTGTTCTAATCTTAATGAAGACAAGAAATGTCAAAGTCCCGTTAGTAGATTTGAATAAATTAAAGTTATTTAAAACGGGGTGATGCAATCTTCTATACATGTAATCAGGATGAAAAACTTGTCTTCTAGGGAGTTAAAGAAGCTTTAACAAATATTCTTTCATTAATGAGATACCTGAAAAACTCTTTGATGGTTAGCTCCTAGAGGGCAGGATGTGTGCTTGCTGAATTAATCCTATTTATCTATGAACCAAAACAGACTTCATAAGGATGCACCATTCACCAAGAGAATCAAGAAGGCACTAAACACTGCTTTGGAGTAGATGCAATAGCATTGGTCTTATTTTTATACTTTTAAAGTGCTAATTTTGTGGTTGGATTTTCCATTTGCCTATTTGACAAAAATGAGAAGGTAAGTTGTTCTGCAAGATGAGCTCAGGATTAACTTTCACTCACAAAAAAAGGTTCTTTTTGGTAGTTCACAGACAACCTGCTACAATGCAGAGCATATCTTTAGAGCACAACTGGAGGATATTTAATGCTTAGTTCCTTCAGTGTTGCGGATGTCAGGTAGAAATGATGGGGAGCGCTTGTGAACTGGGTCACAGTGTCACACACCACCGCCGCCTGTGAAATCTGACTATCTCTAACATCTTAAATTAAATGCTAAGGAGCATATCCAGCCAGCCTGATTTTCCAAATTCTTCTCTGCTTGTCTGGTTTTAAAAACCATGGACAGGTTTCAAGGTGTCCTGACCCCAAAGCAGACAAAGAAAGGAGAGGAGCATGAGGAAGGAGTGGGCATGCTGGATATGTCGAGTCTCTAAAGGAACATTTATTTTGTGTTCTATGGAACAGAAATAAGTCCCTAAAATCCACATTCTATAATCCTTACTACTTCCACCTCAGGCAAAACTTGCAAAATACCTGAAGGATGCCAAGGACCCAGTCCCCTATCAATTTAACTGGAAATACTTGATCACTTGGTAAAGCCTAAGGAATAGCCTCAAATATTTCCATCAGCTCCAATAAACCAGGATAACACTTCTAAGTCAGTGATAGTGCGAACTATGTCTGTCTTCTTTTAAGGGGCCCATTAGCAAATCTAGTCACCCCTCCCATCCATGGTTAGATTCACAATTGATTTATTATAAGCTGGGCCTGAGGATAGAGGCAAACGACTGAAGGTATTAGAAATGTCAGTGGTGATTTCCTCTTCTTTCCAATTAAAGGTATCGTACTGTACACAGGGAAGTGAGTTTTTCATCTCAAGTACACAGTGGGGAGAATCAAGCCTGAGAAAATTGTGATTGTTTTCATTAAGCATGGTTAACACAGGCAGCATATGTTAGTGCAAAAGAAGAGCAAAGAAAATGTATTTCCCCTCACAGTAGGAGAAAAAAAAATGATATAGCAGTAAGATCTGTAATAAGTTGATATGTTTAATAAAATGGAAAAGGAAACATACAGGCCCATATTGAAGAAGCAGTCAGCTTGACACCAGAATGACAAACCCAGCCAGTCTAGGCTGGGCCGCTGTGCTCTCTCAGGCCTCACTGAGGAAGATACTAAGTAGTCATCTCTTTAAGATTATGTAAGGGAAACACCAGCATTTTTTTAAAAGCCAGTTTTATAGCCAAAAAACTAAGGAATATTTATTAAAATATTTATGAGGAATTCATAAAATATTTAGAAAATGCAATGCAAAATTTAGGAATGCAGTACACTAACAATACATTATTAAATGGGCATATATACAAATGGGCAGAGTCCAAATGAATTTAGTTGAAATGCAGGGGAGAATTTTGTCAGAGCAGATGTTTAACAACTAGCCAAGATTATTGAGGGAAGCTGAGAAGTCTTCACAGAGATACTTAAAATGACTGTTTCTTCTAAGTGCAAATATCTCAAACTTAACTAATTCAAGTTATTTGATTTTTCTATTCTTCTTTGTCCCTGACATAGAAATTCAACAGCTTCCACTTGGATGACAAAGTGAAGGACCTCCAATGGAGAGACAATGCAACTTTCCTCCCTGATAGGCAAAGCTTTCAAAGGAGAACCTGTTAGGTCCTTCCAATAAAGGGACTGGAAACACAGGTTGATATGTGATGTTGGTAACCTAAGCCTCACAGTCTCCTCCTGTCCCAGTAAAGGGCAGCTGGGAGGGGTCTGCAGGAATCTTTGGGTGTGGATGGAACACGACCTGGGGGCAAATGCTACAGCAGGGTGATGGGTCCCTAGGGCTGATTACACTCATCTCTTCCTTTTCTCATCATCAAAAGACTTTTAAAAAAACTGAAGACACAAAGAGTAAACTAAAATAATTAGCACCCCAAGTAATCAGTAAGAATGGGAGAGTAATGAGGAATGAAGGATTAGAATTATAGAGTAACTGCAGTTCAGACTATTTTAGCTAGTAACTTAAATTCCCTCCCTCAAATGTACAACACAGCTCTCTCCTGGATATATACCCACTGCTTACCAATCAGAATGGATTCACTGGGCTTGCACTTTGTCTGCCCTGTCTTTGATGAAATGATTCCCCGTCAAGCAGAGTCAAAGGAAAAGCAAAGGACCTGGATAAACCACAAAGCATGCAATGCAATCCACGAATACCAAAAGCTGACAACCTAAACGACAGAAGGTTTGGTTAAGAAAAAAAAAAAAAAAGACGAGGTGTAACGGGATATTAATTTCCACCTTGAATTTTTACTCTACTCACTCAGAAAGTCACAAAAAGGCAATGACTTCCCAATACACTGCTCTCTTTAGAGTAGGTGCTGGATAATGGAATGTTAATTAGCTCAACTGGCATCCTTGGTCCAGTCGTTCAATCACCCATGGCCACAAGCACCAAAGCTTGACTTTTAAACTCATGCCACTATCCAAGTGTTTTCTGAGCCATCCAACCTAAGAGGCATGTGCTACCTGATATCCAAAGAAGACCGTCAGCCACGTAGCCAGCATGGCAGGAAAGGGACCGGTCAAAGGACTGCATGAAAGTCCATTTGTTCTTCTTGGGGCAATATCGCTCGACGGTAGGCAGCACCTGGCGCAGCTCATTTCTGCCCCCGACCGCGTAGAGGTATTCATCCATGGCACCCAGCACGAAATGCTCACGGCAGTTTTTCATGGGCGCTATCTCTGCCCAGGAATTCCTGCGGGGGTCGTAGCGGCACGCGGTCCTCACGGCACAGGTCCGGCCACTGGCATGCTCCACTTCCCCTCCGGCCACGAACAGAAAGTCCCCCATGACCGCCACACAGTGGTGGCTCCGTCCCACGGGCATGGGAGCCAGCTCACCCCAGTTGGCGACGGCCGCCAGGAGCGCATTCTCCTGATCCACAGGATTGAAGTAGCGAAGCTCCTTGACTTTACAGACCTCACGCTTCTTGCCACCGATGATATACAGCGTGTCTGACTGGAACCGCGGCTTGGTCCTGCGGGTCTGCCACACCGGCTGTGCGTAGATGCTCTGGTGGTATGCCAGGGCCTCATTGACAAGAGCCGTTGCGGTCTCATTTGCCTGGACGAGGGGGTGGGACAGGGCGACTGTCTGGAGAGTAGCCACATCCATGAGGCCGAAGCGGATGTACTGCAGGAGCTCATCCATGTGCTGGCGATGGCAGCTATGCTCCGCCCACCTCAGGGCTAGCTGAAACACAGGGAGAGGAGATGAGACGAGAATACAAGGCAGAGCCAGAGCCAGGGCCACAGCATCCCGGCAGGTCCCCAGGCATCCTTTCAGACACTTAGTAATACTGTTATTTCTGACAAACAGTGCAGCATTAGAATACTTTGGTGCTCAGATGAGGAATTCTTTCCTGCATCAGCAGAGACGCCAATGAACTCAGGACATGGCCGCAGAGGTTAGCAACACAGATGGCGACTTAAGGTATCACTTAGGGTGAACAAATAATCTTTCAAAGAGTGAGGACACTGTTGTGATATAGCCCATCGCCATGAAGTTTCATGCATAAAAAGCCTGGTACCCCCCCCCCCCCCACAGGAAATGCCAACGGTGAGCAGCGTCATCAGCGCTCAGGCAGATGCTGACCCAGGAGCTTGGGTGCTGGATCAAACAAGTCATGTAAGAAAATACCTGAGGCCACAGGGTGCACTTGAGAGAAAATCAGTATGACACTGTAGAATGATTGAGAAAGAAAAATAACTTCTTCCCCGGTGCCTTTGGTAGGTGTATCAGGGAAGCAAGTAAAGAATGATAGCAATAGCAACCTATCGATTTTATTTATTTTTTCTCAATTAGATCATCTTGAAGACAATTGTTGTCTGCACATGTAAGATACTGGCAATTTATTAGAGCCATCTTTACAAACACAGGATATAGAGGAGATTATCTTTGTAGTATAAACACAATTGCAGAATGTAATTCTAATCTTTTTGTGTCAGTCCACATCTCTTTCAAGAAGGAAAGGAGTAAGAACTTCTGGCTAGAGGCAAACAGAATTTCTGAAAACTAAAGCAGTGCATGAAGTCATAAATAACAAAACTGAATGAAAATTTAGAAAATACTATCAACAAAAAAACCAATTCATGTTATGGAGCACCTGAGTAGTTTAATTTAATGAAACTTACTTAAGTACGGCAACCCTTCCCCCACACAGCATAAAGAAGTAGAGTGTCTCCAGTCAACCCATCTGATACGAGTTATTCTTAGCAGCACTTATATTAAACGAGTCCTCCTACGCAATATAAATGTGTATCTGAAGGAATTAGCATGAAAAAAAGGAAGAAATCAGAATACTGAATAATTTTGTTGTGTTTTACTTGCTTTCTGACCAACAGAATTGGGGTTCTGGGCTCGCCCAAGGCAACCAGTGCATCCCACGGGGAAAATGTCCTGCAGAGGGAGGGAGAAGGAAATGTGGTGTGCTTGGCTGACCAGTCCTTGGCAAACGGGACTGGGTTTTCATCCTGGTGGAAAAAGATCACTAAGCTCTCTGAAGCAATAGATGTTTCAGACTTTCAGTTTTCTGTATCCATTTGACAAATGGCTCCAAAAGACAAGGCGTATTTTGGGCTTGTCTTTTTTGCTTTCTGAATGAAGAGATTGTAGGAAGTGAATCCACATACAACATGTACTGAATTGCTTCTCTTAATGAATTACACAGTGGGAAAATGGAAAAAAGAATGTCAGTGGGTGGCAGTTTACCTACCGATGCCAAGGAGGCAGACCCCACGGAGGGCAGATGAGTGACCCTCTCTAGGTCCTCTTCCAGAAACTGCCATTTAAAGAATTTAAATAAGACACAAGCCTGATGAAAAATGTTTATCAGCGCATGGTAACATCAGCAATAATCAAAGATATTGCAGAAGAAAAACGTCACTCATCAATCACCAGGTCTCTGCCAGAAGTGGAGAGAGATCCCACAGGCAACATCCAGGTTATTTTCTACCCTAACTTTACAAATTTCAGAGGATGGGGTTCCAATTATTTCCCTGGGGAGATAATTCAACAACTTAATACATGAGTTTTCATTCTATGCCCTCAGAGATTCTAAAAGTTCTCAGGGATAAAGTCAACCCACTCAAGGTCATTGCTCGTGGCCAGGTAAAATTTTCTAAAACTTAATCTTTGGTATTGCTCCTAATTTAATCGAGTAGTTCCAGCTGACATTGCTCTGCTCTGTAACAAATTTCTCAGCATCCTTACACCCTCATATTTCTGCATCTTTCATATGGATATCACTGGAGAAATATTAGATAAAAAAATCCATATCTCCATAGCCTCTTTTATAGCACAGTGCTGTCCATTTAATTAGTTTTCTCTTTCCTCATAAATCAGTTCTTCCTATGCTGTAATCAATCTTCTAGCCCATCTCTTAACAGTCTCTGGCTTATCTTTCTAAAAACAGTATCACTTACTGCGTGAAAGGTACACAAGCTACAATTAGGTTCTGCATTTAAGAAAATCTCTAATGAAACAAACTGGCAGGAAAATAGTGAGTGAGCACTGTGATCTATCCCTGATCAATTTCTGGCTTTCTGTCTCCTGTCACCCCTGCACCGCATGTCTCATAATGCTTTCCATGGTCACTTTCCCCAAATACTATGTGTTACAGAATATTTTCTTTATATACCTTTAGTTTGTATTTTCTGGAATAATTTTTATCTTGTGTTTTTGCCAATATTTCTAACTTCTCATAAATTCCATACAATTGTCACGCCTTTATCATTTATAACTATTTTCAGACTATGCAAGTCATTCATTCCTGTTGGATTTATCTTTTCTCCAGATCAAAGGTAAATGTAATGAACTGTTCTGCCACCAACTTGAGACCAATGTCACCTAGATATGGTGTTATTTATAGATTCAAATCCAATGCTTCTCAAGCCAAACATGTGCACAAATTACCTGGGGTTTCTGGTCAAAATGCAGTCCTGATCCAATGGTCGTGTGGGGAGGGTTGGGAGTCTGCATTTTTAACAATCCCCCAGGTGATACATATGCTGCTGATCCATGGACCACACTTAGAGGAGGAAGGGTTTAGACAGATCCCCACTCACGAAACAGGAAAGTGCTGCCTTAGTAAATTAAATCTGTTGTTTCAAATTTAAGGAGGTTTAAATCAAATGAAGTCTAAATAGGATGCTTTAGTAAAGATATAGAACACTTGTAGCTTAATATTAGGGGTAAGACAGCATAGATCCTATTTAGTACGATATGGCTAAGATCACACTGTGGGTAAGACTGCGTTTGAGACCTTGGTTCTGTGAGTTCTATAAACCAACAGCTGATTCCAATAGTATAAAGTAAATCATGTAAACACTCTGTCCAGTTTTGCTTTCACAATTATGAATAAATGTAAAACTATTATTGTACTGTTTTTACTTTTGTGAAAATATAAAAGAGGAAAAACCACTGGAGCCATGGATAACTCTTTGTTTATCCAAATAATGAAAGAAATGGCAAAGGAAATTCAAAGTAATGGGTTGCTTCAAAATCACTTCTATACTTTGAACCCTACCAGGGCATTATTCACTGCCAGGCTGAATAAAAGGGCAAAGTGGGGAGGGCATTCTGGGTCCCATTTAAGGGATTTAGAAAATAGAATACGCAGAAGGCTGATTCATCATTGGGGGATCATATAACCCAAAGATCACAGTTAGTTTTGTAGTTTATTTCGGTGGGTATATTTGAAACGGTTATTCTGGGAACTAGTGGCTGTTAATGACACCACTTGAGAAAGCATAACTCAGGGAAGGCTGAAATCTTATTTTATCTTACTTATTCTGGCATATGACATCCCCAACACCCTGAAGTCTAGAATATTTTAATTGGGAGGAAAATGGAGCACACAATTAAAGTCTAATTTCCCACTTTTCTGGTGACTGAGCCAGCAAGAGTGGATAAGAAATTAACGGTGCAGTTTGGGAAGAGACAACAAAGAGTACTTAGGAAACGTAGTCAGTAGGCAAGACGTTTCCTAAACCATCTAAAACACAGGGGACTGTCATCTCTAAAGACCACAGATCTCCCAAGTGCCCTGCCTGGCCTACTCTAGTTCACCTTACCCTAAAAGGAACATTTGCTACAATTTATTCCAGCAGTAACTCATCTCATCCTCAGATCCTTGACAAGAACAGTGCCTGGCACATAATGGGCTATAAATATTTGCTGCTAAATGGAAAATTCTTTATAACCATTCTTAGGCTATTTTTCATATGTCTCTGGAACAAACAATATTAATTCCTTTATATATTTATCTATTTATCACAGGCTTCGGTTTCCTACTTTTTCATTTTTGTGGCTTTCCTATAAACCTCTTAAAAGCTTTCAAAACTCCTCACAGCAGAATCAGTGTGCCGGACTTCCAAATATAAGGCCCTTGGATTTCTTCCATCACATGAATGGTGCTGACCACCTCTCTGGGATTCTTGGCGATGCAATGAATGTCACAGTCTTTTAAGCCCCCAAATAAATAAGCTATTAGGGCAAGAAGAAACTTGAGGGTCCATCTGGTTCAAGCTTCTCAATTTTACAACAGAAATCAAATCCAGACAAGTTATCTCTCTTATCCCAAGTCAGGGAACTACTTATTAGAAAAGCTGGAACTAAAACCCCATGTTTAAAATTATAAAATGCATTTTCCTGTCATATTACATCACTGTTATTTTTCCATCAATAATAATTTTAAAGTAGAATGCAGGCAAATGTGTTCAAGACTGAACATAACTTTCATATTCTCTAAATTAGAAAAATAGTCTATAAGTATTCTTTGCTTCAGATAGATTGACTTCCAGTAAGTCTCATTAATGGATTACTTCAACATTAAAAAGCATATATTTAGTGCTTTTTAAAAATACTCTTAATGCTTTTAAAGAATTTGTCATTAAAGAACATTTAGGGTAAAGGGTATCCTCTGAGTCATGAATTATTGTTTTACTTTTTATGGGAATATATGTTGTAATTCTAGGCCATGCCCTGTTAACTAAATGTGGCTGAAAAATATATGGGAAGGACTATCCCTTCCCTCTAGTTTGGTCAGTGTCCCCCCACCCCCCTCTGATGGCTGCTGTACAGAGCAGAAGATATGAGATGTATGGGTATGTATAATCCTAAACATAATGGTATATAATCCCAAATTCTACAAATGTTGCTCTAATTCAATTGAAATATATAATTTAATCATATATATTTTAGAAATACATCAATTACAAGAACAAATGCTACACCCCTAACATGACAGATCCTGAAGTCATAATCCCAATTCCTTCGTCATTCATGCTCAAACACACTCAGAAGTTATTCTGAAATAATCCTTTGAAAGGAGCAGCTGTTTTGAAGTCTAACTCTGTTACACACGTCCACACATCCACATGCACGTGCGCTGCCCAATGTGACCCCAAAGCAACGCCAAAACAGTAAGAAATCTTACAGTCACAGATTCCCTGGAAACCATATGATCATGAAACCATCCCAAATCCAAGAATACACATTGATGCACTCTTCCATATAAGCACCTTTGCACCTTGCGAAAATATATAGAAACGCCCTTTACAAAGGCAGTTCTCATTAGATGGGTGGTCAAAACTTTTTAACCAATACTAACAAAAGATAAAGCCCTTATGACATTGTCTGACAGCAATAACTATTTCTTTTTCTTGATGTCACGTTCTTCTCCACTGAAAAGGATGAACTTTTCAGGCAGAGCTTAGTAAGCAGGGCCAGTATTGTCGCCCACAGCTTAATTCTACCCCCTGGGCCAGGGGCAGCTCTAATTATTCTCCTTAAAACTTGGCTGCAGACAGCTTTGCTGAAGGGGCAAACTGACCGTGCCCTTAGCGGGAGCCCACACTGGAAGGGCACACGTGTCTACATTTTTGCCAGTCCTGCCACTCCTCTGAGATCGGCAGGGCTCCAGTCTCCACGCAGTGCCCGGAAGGCGGCAGAAACTCCTCTCTCCTGCAAATTCAGAAAGGGACAGAGGAAAAGCACAGGAGAAAATCAACAGCCAACTGACATTCCTGAATCTCCACCAAAGCGTCAGGCTTGTGATAGAGCCTGTGGGCAACAAGGAGTGGGAAGTCCTAAAGCCTGTCATAATATGATGAGTGACAAAGCACGTGCGGAATTTCTCCCTGCTAAACAGAGGATCTGTGTAGCATGCTCTCCATCTTCTTATTCATGCTTTCAAAGGAAGCTTCATTGACCGCTACGTATTACACTAAAGTACACTCTTTTGTATTTTACAATGCCTTAATTTCTAATAAACAGAACTTTACAAGATACTACTAATTTTACATAACATTTCTTTAGGTCACACTGTGGAAATTTTACCCTAGTGCAAGTGAGCAGGTGCGGGACCTGCCATGTTGAACCACACAGAAGCTCACCTCTTCAAGGTAAGTCACGTTAAGGTCCAAACTGTGACAAATTAAACCAGAATAATGACTGCTAAAGAAAAGAAAGTTCACTTAAGAAGTAAATGCACCCAATTTTTTAGCCATATTCTCTTCTTTGAGACCAAATGAGAAATTTCTGTTCAAAAAGACAACATTCCCATAAAATCCTAAAGTACCAGAAGCGAGGGACACAGGATCAGAGCATTTTCCTCTACCAGAACAATGAAAATGTTACCATGGAGGAACATTAAAAATTATAACAGTGCTCACTCGAGTGCTGTAATTAAAACTGTGTCAACATTTTGCTTGTAAAACAGATTTTTCAAGGGAGGTTGCACATTAACCATTTATAGCTGACTACAGACTTATAAAAGACACATAGGCTATTTTTTCCTCTGAGAAACATACTTCAGTAGATTCAAGCCTGATGAGACTTCAGGTTCATGTATTGAAGAGGGAGGAAAGACCTGACAGATTTTACAAAGAATATTCAACTTAGCAGATACGATAACTACACATGTTCTTTCAGTGTTCATTTAAAACTTTATGAAGTTGGGAGAATAACAAATACTCTTATGTTCACCTTGAGCATAAAATTTGTGCCTGATAATACTCTGGTTTCTCTTCAGATCATATAAATCTTTTTCTTTGTACTAAAGATTTCCATGGAGAGGAACAGTTATGAGGTTTTTTAGGGGTTTAAAAAAAACCATGATATATACAACTTACTCTCAAGTGGCTCAGAAATCAAGATCTCTCCCTCTCCCTCCCTCCTCCGCACTGCCTTCCCCTCTCCCTCCCGCTATATGTATCTATAGAGATCAAGATATATGTATCTAGACAGACAGAGAGCCTAAGATAAAACAAATGAAGTAATTTGCTTAAGAAATCAGCAAATCATATGGGTGTTCTTTGTATTATTCTTACTCTTGCAACTTTTCTTTAAGTTTGATATTCTTTTGAAATAAAAAATGGAAAGAACAAAAATGGTGCCTGATAATCATCTTCATACATATTTTTTTTAAATACATACTGCAGAGGACTAAAAGCAAGCACCCCTGAGACCACAAGGCTGTCTCTTTCCAATCGACAGGGATGAATACACAGGACAGGAGGAGTCACAGTGAAAACCAGCCATCGGCCTGCCACATTTAAGCTCCAGGTAGTTAGAGAAGCAAATAAAAAGTGAAGTGACCTGGGCTGGCCTTTGGTTCAGTCTCATAACACAAGAGGATTTTCAAAAAGGTAAATTGTATGTCAAGAAGAGGACAAAATAAAAATAGGAAAAGGCAGGAGGTTAGGACATGGTGATGTCCTTTCCACCTGCGAGAATTGGCCAGCAATTTGAGCTGACCTTTGCCAAGGCCATACAAACAGCAGCATGAATACATGGCTGACACGGACCAGTCACTGAGCCTCTCAACTATAAAATGAGTGACTTTATGAGAGTACCTCCTACCTTTAGGATGTGTGTCACTGACTGACCCAACAAAAAGTAACATTTTAAAGGAGAAGCCTCCAAAATTCCTACAGGTGAGTGAGGCAACCAAAATTAATCAGTGTGTCTGGTGTTCAAGCCACAGATTTCCACAGCACAGAGAGGTTTTATAAATCTCTTTGCAGAAAAACAAAGTGATTTTTTGCCTTTACTCTGTACACACCAGAAATACATGTATGTGTGTGTGTGCATATGAAAGTGCACGTACACATGGGCCCGCATGCAGAGAATCACGTTACATCACTGTCCCTTTTCCCTGTGAACGATTTTGTTTGGATCACAGCATCTAATTTGTAAGGTGACTGCTTCATGGTCCTATTTATTCAGAATTCCAGAGTGGAACTGTATATATAAATGCAGATATTTTGCAAACTATTCAAACACATTTTTACCTCAGGACTATCTCTAAGTATACCATCCCCATGACTAGCATATGAAAAACTTCTGAGATGGGAAGAGCACCCCACAGGACAGTAAAGAGAACCGACATCACCTGTGTCAACCATGTTGCAGGCAAGAGGGAACCCAGCCTCAGACTTCTCATGCCTTAGCAAAACACAGGAACGATTAGAAATAATTTCCTAACCTGACCCCCCAGTGGGCTCGTAAGAGTGTCTGAGCCAAGATAATACTCATCCACGCAAGCTTTGATGGTGTCAGAGTATTAATGATGCAGGACTGATGAGATGAGACTTCCCAGTAAAATTTTAGTGTCTGCATATTTATATATGAGGTCCTTCTGGATGTAAAAGGGACTTAGCATGTGGTCAGTGATTTACTGAGCTTATATCATTAGAACAACACTGGAAAATGAGAGAAAACCAACATGATCAATAGAAGAAAACCTTGTGGCATCCCACTGGCAACAAGAACTAGAGTGGCCCTACATGGGTCCCATGCCCTTTAGCATGATTTCCCAGCCACCTCATGCAGTGAGGATGCATTATTAGGGGGAAATCAGCTGAAAATGGCCAGGGAACTCTAATGCATTTTTCTGCCACTAATTGCTATGTGCTCATAAAGGTGAATGTGACCCAGGGAAAAGGAGGTAGGTCTTGAGGTCAAAAGGCCTATTTCTGCGACTTAATGTATTTGAGAATATTTGAAAAACACCAGGATTCTGAGGCTCAGGTTCACCATCTGTAAAACAAGGATGATATGAGCTACATCACGGGATCCAGGGGACAGAATGAGTTAACCCATGAAAGGTGCTTGGTAAACTGTGACGTTTAGACGATATACAGAATTAATAGATGGCAATGTGCCACAAGAGATGCAGCGAACCCTCAATTCAATTATCCTTTTGAATTCATGATAAAGCCAGCACATTCAGACTATTCTTAATACAACATGATATTGTGCAATATTGACATAAATTTTGAGAGACTGCTGTAGTTGATAAGAACCATGCTACACAATATTAAATACTTCACATGTTGTAAAGCGATAATAAAAGCATGGTGGATAATCTGTTGCAGATTATAAACTAGTCCCTATAATGAGCCTGTTTTCACACAAATGAACTCAATGATTCTCTCCTAGTAATTTAAGGTCTGTGGCTTTAAGTCTCAAGTCAGAGGAGAATGAATGAATGAATGAATGAATGAATGAATGAATGAATGAATGAAAGAAAGAGGGAAAGAAAGAAAGAAAAGAAAGGAGAAAGAAGTTATAGACATTGACCTAGTTGCATATGCATGACAGTGTATATTCACTTTTTTCACTTTGCTTTCATGTCTCATTAAAAACACTTGAATTCATGTCCATGAGTCCCCTCAAATCTCAACTTAGCAGCAAGGAAAAATATATATAAACTAAGCTATCTGGCTTGAGAAAACTAAAATGATGATTGATTGTCGGAGTTGATTCTTCGTGTTCTGTTGCTCTGGGGTAAATGATATAACCATGAATCTTTTCTTCTGCTTTTTCACTTATCCGTTCCTCAGTTGCTGACTGAATGTTCACTATGTGCCAGGGACTTGCTTGATGAGAAAGAATATTCTAACCAGTACAGATATACATGTTCTTTTTGCCACTCACTTCCAATCTCTATTTAAATACCACAAAACTCAAGGCTAACTCTTGACGTCAGCAAAATACACTCGTGGAATGTGGAATTAGGAGAAGAAAATCCTGCAAATTTGGACGTTTCAATCTATTGTAGGCAGGTTTTCCAGACACACGTCCAGATATATGTAAGAACCATCTTTTTATGTTGCCCTTCCCCTCTTGGGTGTTTTAAATATTGTGGGTACATTTACAAATTTTATGGCTAAAAAAAAAGCTGTTAAATTTGTAAACATGCCCTGGAGCATCCTGGGAGCCTCATCTTGGCTATTTTGTCATGAACTGTTTCGATGACAGTGAGTCAATAGCAGGTCTACCAGCACACATACTTCCTGCCTGAAATTAAACCTTTAATGGCCAAAAGGACCCCACAGGCTCAAGCAACTGCAACCAGGTCACTGATGGCGATATCAAACCCCTCAAACAAATGGCACTCTGTTGCATTTAGATGCCCGCAAAGTACCTAAGCTGCGTTTAAGGGTTTAATGCTGGCAGCCTCCTACTAGAAAGAAAAGAATCCTTGAAGTTCACTTTGCACATTAATTTAGAGCTGCAAAGCACAGTAGGTGGAGTGGGGCGCCCACTCCCTGGAGCGCATGACTAGACATGGGCAGCGAGTGGCCAGGCCCCACTGTCAGGGGGGTGGAGCTGGTGGGCTGCGTCTGTGGGGCCGGGGCCCACACTCTCGGTGAGTTGCAAGGAACACACAGAAATGTGAAGTCAACCGCTGCCACCTTCACTGTGGGATTTTTCAGCCTGGTTACTGATGTTTAAGCTGAATGTGTCACACTGCATTCTTTCACTCCACTTAATCATGACATGAACGACTGGGGCATGGTGATTTCTCCATTTGCATCTTGCAACACCTTCAAGTATAATACACAGGTATTATTTTTATAAAGACAATACACTCTCCAGCACAATTATTGGACTTTGTTTGGTGGAGGAAGTGGCCTAGAGATCCAACCCAGACTGGTCACATAAGGAAGATGGATATGTGGAAAGACACGCTCAGGGCATGAGAACCAGTGGCTTGACAACCTCAGAAGACTTGCGAGGGAAGAGGGGTGGTAATGGATGAAGGAATGACGCGAAGGGAAAGGCCGTTCCAAAGCCCATGCCGGCACCCAGGGGGAAATCCCCAGGGTTTGCTGACGGAGAGATAAGGGGAATTATGGGACTGCAATCTGGAGAAATCACAGATCTGAGACTTCTTCATAAGGTCAGAAGGAACAAAGTGTTTGAAGGTGGAGACGGAAGGATTGAAGAGGAAAGAGAAACAAGGTCCAGGGATCAGGCCAGTCCTGAGAGCAGAAGAAATGCCAGTAGAGAGGCCAGGAGATGAAGCATGAGACGCCCTGTGGGGCCTGCGGAGGCCCATCCCTGCAGAGGAGATGAAAGCTCGGGGAGCGGAGTCAGTGCGAGAGCGTGGGGTGGGCGTGCGGAGGAGGACTCATGAAGCCATAGGAGAAGGCCTTTATTTGGGACATTGGTTGCCCACAGTTGGATAAAAAGGGTACAACACATGGAGGGAAGGTAAGAAGCCAGTCAGGCTTAGACCAAAAACAACTTGAAATAATAAGCTATACTTTCTTTAAGAAGAAAGAGTCTTTGTTTGCTTAAGTCCCATTTTCAAAAATAATGAATCTATAAGATAAACTCACTCACTGTCACAGACAGCACAAGTTAATATTAAATTAAGCCTCATTCTTTTTTAAAATACCCCAAAAAACTATTGATTGATTTGACTGATACATTTCTCCCCTAATTTCCTTTTTACTCCATCTTACTTAAATGAAATAAGACATGACTAACCAAAATTTTTCTAGACATCCCTGTAGGCTGTGTCATCCATGCTGTTCCATAGCGCTAAAAAAAATAATCATTCTAGCACGGTGAAGAATCTAGTAAGACCATAAAACGGCACGATACTATTCTCATTTCTTTTAAAATTCACATTTTAAACAGCACTTTTGCTTAAATAAGGGCTGCATTAAAACAGTGTCTGGATTCAGTGTCTTCATTCATTTTTGGAGCCCTGGCAGGTGAATCTGAATTATCACTTAACAGCTCTCTTTACCATTCAAAAATGAATAGTTCGTGTGTTTCTTTAGCAAGAAATAAACATGAAAACAGAACACTTGAAATAAAATTATACTCATTTTGATGCTTTCACTTTAACATCTATAGACTTCATTGTTTAACAATTGACATGTAAGAAAAATGTCCAAGGCTAGGTAGGAATATGCTACTGAAAGTTCACTGGGGGGAAAGAAACCCAAGACAACATAAATGAAAAGGCAGAACAATGATTCTAGCTCTCAGGTATCTCATCTATGAAGCCACTGTGCATCGCTTGGAGACAGAAATAAAGATTTCCCTTCATTTTTTTCTTTTCCTCTATTTTTCTTTGTAAAAGCTATGCAGAAAAAGGATTGTAATGAGCTACGTATTGTAAACACCAGCATTATTAAGTGCCTGCCTATTTTTTACCCTATGCTTCAAATAGCAACAAGATTAGATGCTGGATTTACACATATTGAAATTTGCAGGTTTTAATAATCTCCTTACTTCTACAGACAGATATCTGTCTCCCTGCCTCAGCCCCTCCCCAGGCTTCCCAGGGAGGGAAAAAGAGAAAGATGCAGCTGTGCTTGGAAACAGGAATTCAGCAAACTGTTGTGGAACACGCTAGGGAGAGCAATGTAAAGAAAACGGACCTGTCAGTTCCATATATGTGCCCATTTTGAACTTACTATGTTGGCTGGTTGGGGTAAGAAATAGTGCAGAACAACTGTGTGAGCTGCCTCCTCAGTGAACTGGCCGGGGTCCCCCCATCGCTTGTGCCTTCCCGCTGCACAATCGGAATGGAAACATTTGCTCTCTTGGAAGGCAGTGATAAGGGTGGATTTTTAAAGTTTCCATTTTTAAGTGACAATGAAAGAAAAATGCTCTCTAGATGTGTTGTGTCTTTGAGCTCCATTTGAAAAAAGAAAAAAAAAGGCAGAGAAAGCTGCTGTGAAGGTCACCGAGTGAAAGAACTTCCTCAGGGCATAGAATAAATTAAATCCCAAGGAAAAAATAAAATGTGATTTCCAGAGTGGGAGGCACAAACTCCAAATGACAATGATTGACAGCCAAACTATATCCGTGCAATATCCAAGACTGCACGTTCTCATTTACCTCAGTGTAGCCAGCAAGCGCCCATTAAACATCCGTCTGATGCCCAAATTAACCTTCTTGGCAAACTGAAAGAGGCACAAACTATCATAATCAACCTTTCATTATCACAGCAGCCTCTAGTTAAAGGGTCAGAATAATTGTGCCATCAGAGCCTTGATTGTTTTCAATCAACAGACGGCTGGAGTGACAGCTCGGTGATGGAGGGGTCTGATGAAACGGCACCAGGCCTAATCAGAGCAGATGAAAGGAAGGCATGATTGGTGCAAATGAACAGTCGTGCCTCTCCTTTTCATTTACAATCTGAAATTACTCTTAAATTTGTGGGGTTTTTTTTCCCCCCTTATGAGCACCACTGAAAGAATGTCTGACTTATTATGAGCTCTGACAGTGCAAAGTTATAAAACACAGGTAGGGCGATCAGCTGAGGCTTTAAGTGCGTATTCAGCATAATTCTAACAAAATCACTCTTGAAAAGCACCAAATGACTAAAAAGGCTTCCAGTGACCTAACCTCTCAATGCTGTTTGATTAACAGACCCATTTATTCTGCCGGCACTCTCAGTGAGGAGAAGATAAGACTGAGGGCAGAAATACCCTGTAAATGTTTTCTCTCAACCGCACTGCTCTGCTTACTTCAGTACCAGTTCCTCTGACCCAAATCCTTACTGTTTTTGAGAAATACCACCTTAAGTGCTCAAAAGAGCTCATCCATCAGAGAACAAGGATCAAACAGAGGCTGTTTGTGGTTAAGAACATGAAGCTACACTGGGAACTGGAGGGTAGGAAAAGGTTTGGGATCTACCAACCCTAATGTTGATATCAAAAAGAATATCTGGGGAAGAGGCATAAAAAATTTTGTGATAGGCTAGGCTGTTTGGCATTAAAGGGATGTGGAGAAAATCGGAATGGTATAAAGCTGCATATATACAGCAACTACTTTTAACAACCATGGACAGTAACATCCTTAAAGAATTTAGTAGTGAATGGAATACACACTTGGAGGGGCAAAATAAGCTTATAACTTCTATTTTCTTCTTTATTCCTGAAATGAACCATCCAATCATGAGAGTATTATGATTCAGAAATCGTGTACCACAAAACAAAGTCTTTTAGCTAGCTGCAAAGTTTAGTACACAGCTTATCTGTGTGTGAGAGAGAGAGAGAGAGAGTGTGTGGTGTGAACCCCACCTGCTTGTATTTAAGAGATGGAGGACAAGGTGGCCGCTGGCTCAGGATTCAGGGTATGTTAACCTCTCTACTCAAAATTTTTATGTAAAACTTAAGCCATTTCACTTGCTAGATTATGTGCTGGAATGATGAGATAGGGGTATGTAATCAACAAAGTAAAAAGAGGGGTTATTAAAATCAGCCTCAAATTTTCCATGCAATATTTAGCAAAATCATTCCTTCATATCGAAACCTCACTTTATGGGCCAACTGCTCACCACAAACATACCCATAATATACAAAGTTCCCATTGTTCTATCTCCATGTAAATAGACTTCAACCAGGATATTGCATATGATTTTCTGTAGCATCTCAAAGTTTCTGTTTTGATTGTCAATTTGGGAGACAATTCTCAAAGGAAGATATCTGGCAAATGGCTCAAGGACAAGTATTTCCCAAATCCATCCTTGCTCTCCTGCGGCTTTCTCAAGTGTCCGTATTCTTCAGCAGTCACTTTACTTCTTGTGTGCAGACGGGCACCTCCAATGAGCTTTACCAGTGACACCCACTCCACCATCTCCTGAGAGAAACTCCAATTCCCCCAGTGTGCTATTGGCTTCTTAAGGCACCACTTCCTTCTGTCCAGAAGGCAGTTTGTGTACTTGTCAAATAGGAGTGGCTTTGGATACTGATAGCACATGCGACTCAAAACAGGATTTCTTAGCTGGTTCGTAGGGTGTGAAGATGAAAAGCAAGCCCACCTGGGCAAAAGCCTGCTCTAACTCCTAGAACCCAAGAGGTGTGGAATTAATCATTCTAAAGCCCTACACAGCCCCTCTACTTGGCCTAAATCTTACATGAGATGAAAAGAGCAGAAATATTCTTCAGGGGACCTGGCAAAGCTGATAAATAAACCCCTTTGTTTGCTTTACTATTTACACTTTATATCGGGCTTCACTCCAAAGAGTGCATGGTCCCAGCAGCGGGCAGAACAAGAAATCACTGACGGTCCTCAGCGGGTCCAATGTCATCCTCACAGCCAAAGAGGGGTATCAGAAGGGTATTTGCTTCTTAACCAAGTGCCACCCTTTCTGGATGGAGTTTTACTTTTTAGTTTCATCTCTGAGTAATTTCCCAATGTGATTGGCTGACTTACAGTCAATTTAGTGTAATTAATGCCAAATTACATTGTAATTCACATAGAATTACAAATTAAAAGCTATATTAAGAGCAAATGAATTAATCAAAATTAATGATATAACACTCACTTGTTTTAAAGTGTTAATAAGATAGGTCCTCCTAAAATGCTTAAACTTTAGCACACCATCCATCACTCCTTCCATTACCTGATTTCCTTGTCTGGCCAGCGGAGGTAGCATGTGGGCATTTGTCATCAACAAGAACACACATGAAGAAGATACATGCATTCAGCCTCCAGCCTGCAGGGCTCTCTTTAGCTTCTGTTCTTGAAGCATAAGTAACAGTTCTGTCACTTACCAAACCTGACCTGTAGGATTGCTTACAGACCAAGGGGAATAATGTCAAAAATCTTTGCTATCTATTTTAGAAGCCACCGGAATTTTTTTCCTAAGAGGATTCTTCTTCTTGTTTATGTTTTGTCTAGCAGAACATGGGTGGCTGCTTACATTCCTCTAATGGGCCAACACAACTAATGAAGAGCTGGTCAGACTGAGGAGTAGAGAACCTCACCGCAGAGAATGCATTCCTCGGTATTGTGGGCACAAGAGAAGTCTAAAAAGTATCTTTATCTAGGCATGCTGCCCTCAGTTATCTTAGAGTGGCCACCTCTCTCCTGTAGGTGTAGCGAACTGAGGTGTCCTCCTTCATTTTTACTGTTAACAAAAGTTCTGGAGGCAGGTGCAGGAGAAGAAGTGCGTAAGGACGTCAGTATTCAACATGAAGTGTCAAGACTCTTCCAGACGTCTCTTTGAATATAAAAATTTTGGAGTATCTGGGCCACTCCATGGCTAAGTTTAGATCCTCTCTGCCCTAGAGTGCCCAGAACAGGAATTCCCTGTGGTCTGACATGGCAACTGGCCGTGAATAGCATCAATACCATGGCCGCTGGTCACTCAACTGGCCTATAAGGAGTCCCATAGAAATAATCTGGTGATGCAAGATAGAGGCCACAGGCTTATTTGTATTGGAAGAAGAGACTAATATTTATCCAATTCAATAAAGTAATATTTCTTCTCCCTTTCTCTTAAGGCCCCTATCTAGGCTGTATGTCAATTTCTGCTGCATAAATTTCTAAATGTTTAATCTAATGAGTATAGAATGAAGATATAATGATTAATCATTTCCATTTGTCCCATTCAAGTTCTGACAGCCTGCAGAGTGTCCATCACATAGTCCACAATAACTTACAGAGAAAATAAGGGCACTTAGGGTTCTTTTCTAAACTGACTGAAATCTCACCACCAGATTTTAAAGTGACCAGTCCTCTGGGCCTTCTCTTCCGGCTTAATACGTCATCACCCTACACCTTGAAGGAATGAGAGTTGGTTCCCTACCTCTGCCAGAACTCTCTATCCACTCCTCCTCCTCGAACCATCTACAGCCCCAAGTTTCCAGGCTGACAAAGACCCGCGATAACACTTTCTTGCACCGTTGTCCTTGGAGTCATTTTTGCATCTCCCTACCACAGGTGAAAATGAAAACTGGTCATTTGTCAGGAAATGTGTCCTGTTAGCTCTCTCATTATAGATTAATATGGCCTGTTTGGCTTAGGAGATGACACATCAGTATTTCGAGGTTTGGTTTTTCTTGGAGATTTGGTGTGTTTCAGGAGATTACAGTGAGAACTGCATTGAAACCTACACTGTGACAGGAGCCAGTCACGGACCCGCTGTGAGCTTCGGTTTCCTAACGTGTTAGAATCTGGGTGATACTCGTTATGAACCTTAACAAGGATGAGGAGAGACTCAAATGAAATTATGTGTAGAAAAATGCTTTAAAAATACTAAGCTTCTCAGGACTGTAAGGAATTACTATTGTGATTATTATGGATGAACTTTCGCGCCTAGCCTCAGGGTGTCTACTTCATATATAACTTATAGTTGGGTTTTATTTTTAAATCCCTGATTACCCAGGTAGCACCGATATTACTGCAGGCCACCAATGCATAAGTAATATTCTCCAGCCACCTTTCTCCTTTGCACAGCCGCGACCACAAAAATATCAGTGTGGAAACAACATGAATCACAGTGAAAATTAGAAGCAGAGAACATAAATATGTCATATCTCATAAATCACCTTGTTTTGTTGTGCTCATTCTTTAAAAAAAAAATAGAAGGGAAAAGAACTATTCACTCGTGAGAACAGCAGCGCACGAACACAACTGGGTGTCCTGCAATGTCTGATCCCCGCGGCTGCTTGACGGTGCGCACGCAGCTCCAGCGCCGATGATTAGCTGGAGCGAAGTCCCTCTGAAATGAATGCGTCATGCGTCTCACAAAGGCACCCGGCCCAGACCAACGACAGCAAGGACACCAGTCAAGCTCTCGGGGATGAGTTCTCAAAGAGGAATTAGTTTCATGTAGATTATGGCTAAATACATACTCCGGAAGCTTCAAGTCTAAGCCTTGAAATAGCAGCGTCGCCCAGCGTCCAGCTGGGGCCCTCGGAGGAAAACACGTCCTCCGGGCACAGCACTATTTGGGGTGCGAAGGAGCCGCTGTTTATTCTCTGCACAAACACCAGTGAGAAGGAATGGAGACTTCCTCATCACATTTATAGAAAGACTGTATGTAGCTGAGGGGAACTGCAAGAAGCTTCAGGAAGAAAGCTGAGACATGGTACACATTTGAGTTAGTCTAAGGAAAAGGAAGTAAAACAATAAAATGAAGTATCATGACGATGCTCAGGAAGTGCCTATTTGATAAAAATACTGACACATGCATATATGAAATTGAATCGAGGAAGGGTGGGGATGTGATGAAAGATTACAGCTTTGTTTGAGGATAAGAGCTCTCAAGCCACAGTATTTTATTACATTTCTAGTTGCCAAGGTGCAAGTGTTAAAAATGAGAACACTATTCATGGAATTCTTTTTGATTGAATGATCACCCACAGTCTGATTTCCCTGAGGCTTGGGCTGTACCAAAGGTTTGCAAAGCGTTCAGAGGGTACATACAATGCATGAGAAGTAATGATGAATACAGCACAGAGGACAAGGCCAAGGGACACTGGGTAGTGCTGAAAGGTCCAAACAAAAGCATTTCATTCCCCAATGTACCCATATCCTGTCACCATGCCCGCAAGTAGCAAAGAAATCATCGAACTACTAGGCAGAGGCCGGTCACCACTGAGAAGGAATCAAGCATGATGGTTAAGAGTAGCAAGGGGAACCCTCTGCATCAGAACCTGCCACCCCAGGAAAGCTGGACCATGTCGGTCCTTTCCTCCCCTGACCGCCCAGAACCCATCACACAGCCGGCGGCCGTGGTCCTCAGCAGCGCATTGGTGGCCAGAGCGGGCACTCAGCAGCTCTCCGCGATGAACGAAGGAAGGAATGAAGCGCAGGTCCCGGAGCCCAGTTAGCGCTGGGCACCCCCCTTTCCATCGGTGGGTGCCACACCAAAGAGGAGGAGGGCTCAAGCCCTTCCTCGTTTCTCCTAAAGCCAACCGATTAATGTGATGCACCCTTGTGTCCATCACTCCCAGTATTTCTGAGCTTCTATTATGGTTTTAAAGCTGTGGACGCATGTGGAGAGAGCCCAAGGATTAGAAGACATGAATCTGATCTCTAGCTTTGCCACCTCAGTTTCCCCATTTGTACCACAAGAGAGCAAGTCAGGAGAGATACAGAAGCATCCCTGAAATCGTGATGTGATAGTCAAGGTATGAAATGTTAGGACAGCGTCATCTGACACAGAGTACTATTTGAAGTCCTGCCTTCTCCCTGGTCAGAGGTGCATCTGGGTCAATTTATAACGTGAGATAAAAAACAAAAGTGGAGTATCTCACTAGTGTCCTCTATTTTCCAGCTATAAAGGGGATAGTGGCTTTTTATTTGGGCTCACCTCCTGGGACTCCTTTTGAGGAAATTATTAAATCAAACTGTAATGTGGGTGGTTTTGTGGTGTAGATAAAAGCCCAGGAGGGGCTCATCGAAAAAGCACTGCATCCGAGTTGCTGACTAAACAATATGGACTTCAGTCTCTAGAGACACAGAGTGAATGTGTTATTAACAGCATGACTTATGGAAGCAAATTTTCAACAAAAGTACAAGCAAAAATACAGTTTTAAAAGGGCAAACTCATTTTGTATGCCAGCTTTCCTAGAGTAAACCCAGCCTTCTGTAGGAATAGTAGAATGTCTTGTTATCCATTCAATACATTTAATATGAAAACTCTACATTATTGTTTTTATTTATTATTTATAGAGTGCAAGAGAACAACACGGCAGTGTTCGATGCAAGCACGGCAGGCACAGCCTCTGCCTCTGGGGACGTCTAATCCGAGACAAATGTAAAGAGGATTACCCCCGGCCCGAAGCAGGCAACTTGATCCCCTCCTGCCATACTAAAGTGGAACACGACTAGGATAAAGGGGGCTCCCCCTGCTGAAGTCTGATCCTATTTGACATCAGCGATGTGACCACTGAATTGTTTGGTCTTGTTAGCTATTAAGGTCTCGCAAAGTCAAGTTCAAAATACAAGAAGGAAGAGCCTTCCAACCCAAGGGTAATAAGGAAGAAAAGCACTGACTTATGTACTGTCCTTATAAAATAATAAATCCCTTTCAGGAGAAGGAAGAAATAGGTAAGTTCATGATTAAAGGAAAATAAAACTTCTCCACACTCAGAGATTAAACTAAACTAAATCCCTGTACCCCTATAAGTGAGCATTTGTCTAATGCTTTTCACCCCAGTATCTAGCTTCTAACACTCTGCCTAGCATAGACACTCAAGAAATACTCATTTTTTTCCCCACAAACTATCATTAGCCATTTTAAAATATCATTCCTATTTCTGCTACATCAGAGAGGAAGTAATCCGGAAAGCTGGATTTTTAGGGTTAAACAATCGCAAGGCTCCTGCCCACCTGGGGTAAGGCACAGCACACCTGTCCCCAGCCTCACACTCCAGCATGGTTTGGGGCAGCTAGCAGGTGCTCAAACAACACTGATGGAGGGAGGACCACACCTTCCCCTCTGCTAGCAAACCCAAGAATTTACATTATGTCCAGCTCTGTTCAACAAACCGTCCTCCCACAGACAGTAAGCTCCCCTTCACTCTGCTGAAAGAGAATCTGAGGTAGCAAAGGCAGAGAACATACTTTTCTCAGAAGAAAACTGAGATGAGGCTGTGCTTCCTATGCAAATGCAAACAGATGGACTACGTGGCAGCGATATGGAATTGTGACATTATTTCACTCTAAGTTTTATAGCAGGAACCTGGCTTGGCAGTCTGAAACTCTATGCTGAATTTAATAGGGCCCTACTGAAACAAAGTGCAAAGTTAGAGCTAAAAACCAAAAAAGCAGGCTAAAGCTGGTGGAGATGTAGCAGGTCACAAATGCAAGTGACCCCACATTTCCTCCCTGGCTGATTTGCTCATTTTAAGTCTCTTTCTTTGAGCCCCATAACCAGTTTGGTGTTTTCCATCTGGAACCTGAGAAATCACTGGCCTTGAAGCATAAGACCAAATTGTTAACCTGAATTGAACTGACTTTAAAAAAAAAGAAAGTTTTGTGGTGACATCCATGTCCTTAATACTGAGTGTGTGTACTGCACACACCTCTGCATTACCTATGAATACAAAGTGGAGTCAACCCACAGGCCAAGCAGTTTCAGGCTATGGAAGTGACCCCCCAAAATGTCTAGGGGGATGAAGAAGTCCTCTGTGAGAAAAAAGACTAAGACAAAGTTTAAAATGGTCAACTAGGGGGGGAAAAAAGAGCAGATGCAAAGCATGATCTTGGAAGATTTCACTGGTTTCCAGCCCCACAGAATGGCTGCAGCAGCCTGCAGCACACTGTTTAGGGAAAGAGACTGGATAAGGGACAGCAGGAGGAAGTTAAAAAGAGTTTGTTCGGTGAGGATAATTGGAAGGTTCTTGTGACATAGCTTTAGAGCCAGACTGTGTGAAGCCTGGTGAAATAACAAAAATTAGACCTTTCACCAAAAAAAAGGGTATGTCCCAGACTACATCACCAGAAGACAGTGGAAGAGCCACAAAACATGCATGTGCGCGTGTCTGTGTGTTTACTGGGCGCTCACATAAGGTGCCAACTGCACATATTAATCAAAGGGCACTACCCCTCCCTCCACTTTTCTATTACCTGTCCTACTTGGTGCCAATTTCCCTTCTCCTCCCCAACACCCCTTGCTTCACTGTTCTTCTTGAAGACATGGGATAGGGATTTGTCAAAGTCAATGAGCACTTTATTACAGTTAGAATGTTCTGTAATGAACAATTCAGCAATTTAATGAGATTCTGTAGATCTGTCTCCAGCCTGTCCATCAAGTTTCACTTCTATAAAGCACCCTGACACTAATCCTCTGGCATCCCCTATCTTCACCCTGGGCTGAATATTAGATTCTTCCATGGTGTATTGTATTATCTGTATAACCTCAGCAAAAATGATGAACTTAACGGTACTTGGAGCAATATAGCTGGTCTGATTTGATTTTTCTCTATTGGGTTGAGTGGAGGGAATTACTTATTTACTAAGACAAAGCAAAAACAGTTTCTTATTGCCTGCTGAATGCCTAAATTGATCAAATTTATGTGAGCCTTTTAATTCTTTCTTGAGGACCAAGTATAAAAAAATACTGCCTGCAACAGAAAGCAGTTTTTAAAATTCTACGTTATAATATTAGTAACCTTTAGAGAGGCAATTATGATAACTCTTAAGTGGATGACAGTATGAAATTTTTTGGACACTCACACATATCCACATTACTATGTCCATCTCCGGCAGGGCTTTCAACCATGCTACAAGAGACAGAAGCCACAAGCATGGCTGCCTCAGATCTCAATTCAGTCAGAAACAAATGCAGAATTCATTCCAAGTCTACCTTTTCCCCTTTGGGAAGTGCACAAAAATTTGGTAATTTCCCACTTTGAACGGACAAGAAAATTCTGATTATTTGTGTTCATAGGGGGAGAACCACAGATAATTAAAATTCATACCAAAAACTCATCCTCACCAACAGTTTTGACCTCTACTGGAACACACATTATCAGAAATAACCTAAAAAGCAGAAAAAATGTATGACTTGTTTTTCCTCCCTTTTCTTTCTTTGCCAAGACAGTATGGCAAACTGTAGAGCTGAGGGCAGGTGTCAGCCGACCTGGGCGGGAGGACTGGCTTTGCTCTGAGACTCTGAGCAAGGCACTGAAGTCTCATTTCGCTGATCTAGAAGGTGGGATGAACACAGCTGTCCTTCGGGCCTATTGTGATGAAAGATCAGTAAGCCTGCCAAGAGCCTGTGTCCTGGAAGGCCCTCCGGACACTGCAGCTCTTCTCCTCACTGGTGGAAGCAATGGTGAAAAGAGAAGTTGGTTAAAGTAATACAAAGAAAGAAAGGAGGGAAGACATCAGCCAAACTATCAATCAGTATGTCTGTCTGATGCTACGTCTGACTCTGTTTTGGCCAGAATTAGACTACTCTCTAAATGTCATCTGATAAAATACCAGGAATTCACTGCCTTATCAGCTAGTAGAAGACTTCATATTTTCCCTTGTACTCTGTATATATCTTTCAAATGATCGTGAAATCTTGGAGGCATGCTGCCCTAGACATATCAAGATGGCCAGCCAGTCCTTCAGAGAGTGAGACAGACAATGTAAGCCAAAGGGAAGAAGATGGGCTTTGTTTGTCTTCCAAAGTCGCCAGGTGGATTATTCAAGGATAGTCACTGAGGATGAGCTGAAAAGGATTTAAACTGAATAATCAACTTGAAAACATGAAACATCATCATGTCCCCTAGACAAAGGATATTCCAAAAAAAAATGTATGTCAGGCAAAAAGGCAGGGCTCAGGAAAAGAGCAGTGAATGCAGAATGAAGTAAGGAGATTTTTGCACTGCGGTGCATGAGCTTCATTTCATCTCACATCCCAGCTGCTCTCTACTGCAACAAAGAACTGTTTCTGAATTGTTTACAGGAAAGCCCAGAATTTATTCTCTTTCCATTCGTCTTAAATATGCATAGATGGCACTTGAAAATCCATTCTTCTCATTCTGACTTTAAGAAACTGTTTGTTATCAGGTGAAAAAAAATACCTCTGACTCTTCCTGATATAACCCCCTTAGGATTTGGGGAAACTACAGCAGGGTCTGAGGAATCTCACCTGTGATTACCCTGAGTTAAACTCAGCGGGCTGAGGCCTCGGAGCCTCAAGGGCTGGTTGTTCTCCAACTACTTGCCCATCAAGGGAGAATACCTTCTAAGATTTCTACTCCAGTGAGGACCAAACCAGACAAAACAGTTACCACTGCTCCTCAATCCCTGGCCTTCCGATCATCCTGTGCCTTCTGCATGCCAAAAGACTACCTATGCAGAGTGCCCTTACCTTCCAGATCTGCTCTTCACTCAAGGAGGTGAGGCGGTCGCTCTTCAGGACCTCCTGAAGTAGACGATAAGGAAGCGTTAGAATGTCTTCAGTGCGATTCTTCAGGAGTTCAGAGAGATGTTTCACTAAGAAATCGATCACTGCCTTCTCCAGCAACGTGAGGTTAAAGAGGTCAGCAAGTCTGTACAGATCCAAGTAATTAAAGCTATTTAATTCCTGGGTGCCAAAAAAAAATAGAAATGGAAAAAAAGATCTCTTAGAAATCAATCCATGATAAAGCAGGCAAGAAGTTCATATTGATTCAACAAGGTTTGTGTGACAGGAGTAGGAGAAATGGCACCGCACTCCATTGATAATGTAAAACCAAACACCTCAGTTGTAAGGCTCTGGCAGAGAACTATTGTTCTCGAATCCATCACTTCTCCTCACTTTGCCCTTCTTAAAACCCATATATTTAAAGATATCTGAATAAAGAGGTGGAAGGGGGTTTCTGGTTTCACTGCCTGAAATGTCACTTTGCAGTCTTTAGGGAAACTACCAATGAAGACAATTTTTCTTCCCTTACCATGTTTTACATCTCTTATGTGATAAGTTTTCTTTGTACTAAAGACAATGTGAGGGCAGGTAAAGTGGGAGTCATGTTTAGATGACAGAAATTATATGAAGATAAACAGACTGACAACTCTTTCTTCAAAGCTTCACATTAAGTAAGTCTTTGAGCAAAAACGACCCATCCTAACTTAATGAAATGAAGACACAGATTTCTACAAATAAGGTTGTAGGAAATGAAGAAATCTCACAGACAAGATTCCTCTCCTGAATAATTCTATATCGAGTCCACTTAAGATGACCAATTTATAATTGTTCTTTGTTTTATGTTAACCTGGAAAATTCAGAAAACCAATGGCAATCTTTCCCTCCTTTTCAGAGACTTCCTGTAGCAATGCTTCATTTTGGTGGTCGTGGGGGGGGGGGCGGGCATACGTGTCTCTACACATTCTCAAACTCATAGCAAGGGCTCTCAAATAATGCTCCTGGAGAACCAGTGGAACCACTATCTCGTGCCTCTGCAGGGATCAGAGTGGGCACACAGGTTCGCTAACCGAAAACTTACCTATTTCAAGTAGAATAGGAGTGGGCCATGTCCTAGCTTCCCCTCATTTTTAACTTGTAATTATTAATACATGAATTATATTTTCTGGTAACTTATGGAGTGAAGATACCATCTGATAGCTATTTTACTCCATTGATCTATTTAAGTAATTTTCAACATACTTTCCTCCTTTTCCAATTAAGAATACTAAGAACACTTTCTCAAATAGTTACATTGTATTTTAATGTGTTCCTTTCTATAATGTTGAAAGTTTAAAGGAATATGGTCTAAATCTGTGCTCTTCAGCATGGTAGCCACTAGCCACGTGTGGTCATAGAGCGCTTGAAATGTGGTAGTCTGATTTGAGAGGTGCTCTAAGTATCGATGGACTGAATGCATGGAGTAAGAAAAGTAGAAGGTAAAATTAGCTCATTAGTAAATTTATACTGATTATATGTTGATAGTATTCCAGGTGTAGGGGGTTAAATATATGATTATAATGATTTTCACCTGTTTCTTTTAACTTTTTTTAATGCAGTCAGTGGAAAATGAAAAATTACATATGTGGCTCCCATCATGTTTCTACAGGACAATGCTGCTCTGCTGTTCCAAATAATAAAATGTATAATAATGAAATGATGAAAACAGCTTTCCAAGGAACAGCTGCGTCATCACCACAGCTACCTGATTAGACTTTTTAAGTTCCATTTCGTTTGTTGGGAGATGACACTTTAATTGCATTCCTAACAGGAGTCAACCTAGATGACAGGCATCAACCATAAGATTTTGGCTCTTTGCCAACACAGCTGAAAAGGAATAAATGCTTATCTTTAAAATGAAGTTTACTATAGAAGACCACTAAAATCCTTTGCAGCTCAAATATCTAAGGGTCCACTCATAGCCATTCAATCAAAATATTCTGGCTTCCCATTCAGTAGATTTTATCAAAGGAATACAGAAGATTTTGACTCGAGCTCCAATTTTTTTTCAAGTAATGTTTAATTTTGTCCTCCAAATCTTACTTTTTAGGACTGGTAATTCCACTCTGGGAGGAACGAACCTGCAACCCTTGCACACGGGGCGTCCGTAGCAAAATTCTGGACCATCTCCGCGGGATGGATATAGTATATCTGGCTGGCATGTCTATGAGACAAGTTTAACTGCTTCAGGACCCTGGATAACGATTTCAGGGTCCCGGTAAAGCACTCTGCGGTCCCCAGAAGCGTGATGGGGGCGGGGGCGGGGAGTGCCAGGGCCTCTCGAGTACCACAGGCGCATGCCCAAGGCTAAGGTCCTGAGCGCGCAGAGACCGCACAGAGAGACGAGCATGCGCAGAAGCAGAAAGAAAAAGCTCCGCAAAGTAGAAAGTGGACGAGTAGAGCTTGGGAAGAATGGTTTTTCCCACTCGTTCTCCTGCCATAACTACGAGGTTGGGACTGGATTACACAGCAGCAACCAAATATTCCTTATTAAGCGTCTTTATATCTATATATGGATATACTAGGTTTCTTCCAGTTAGAAGCCTGCAGCTTAAAACCAGGCCAGGTTCAAACTACGGAGAACCAGAGAATTTAATGGGAATTTTTTTAAAGTGTGCTTTTCAACTGTGTTCTTTTTTTAAAGGTAATTATTTAATGCCTGCTTCCCCCATCCTAGAATGTTTCCGTTTCCTGTAAGAGTATAATCTGTCATCCCCAAATCCAATCTAACACAGCATTTCCTATTAGTGGAGAACTAAGAAGGCTAACTGAATAGAAAAGGGAACTGAACTGACACATATACAAGAGAAACATCAGTTAAAAGTATACTCCCTATCTTTACCTTTTCATTTCTGTTCTGCTTAAAAACGTCATTTCCCCAGATCGCTAGTGATTTCTATGTAAGTCAAAGATTTCTATTCCCATTGCCAGGCATACTTAGCAACTCAGCAGTTGAACTGTGTAAAGTGGGGAGTTGAAGGAAGAAAGAAAAACCACCTTCCCTGAGCTCATGACGCCATGATACACATTCCTCTTCTTGGGGCAGATGGGCTTCAGAAGCTTTAAGCAAAATCATCACTTATTGTCCTTTTGGCTAAGACCATATGTGAGCTAAGTAATGACCAATGATGCTGCTTTAAAGGATTCCCAATAATGTGATGGGAAGAACTGGGAAGCTATGCCCACCTATAATATTGTGCATGGGAAAAAAAGTCATTGATGTTATGAATGTTGTTGAATTTTGTTTCCAGTTATAAAAAGTAGTAAGTGCTCATTTCATAAAATTCGGGAAATACAAAGTGTGGAAAGGTCATTCAGATTTGACTGTGCAGAGACATTATTAATGTTTTTGTATATATGCTTCTAGACTTCTGAAAGAAGTCTTTTATACATCAAAGAAAGAGAAAAAAATAATTGCATCCCATCAGCAGGCATGGGCACTTAGAGTCAATCCAAGTTTGTGGAGAAGAGCAAGGGCCATGGAATCAGGGACCCCTGGTTAAATCCAGCCCTAACACTGGCCGTGGGTTCAAGGTCATGACCATAAGGTTGTCATGGGGATAATTAATGAAAAGCACTTAACCACACAGCTTGGCACATGAAAAACAGACAGTAGATTTGGTGGGCAAGGAACAATAAAGTATATTTGAGAGCATTACTGTTTGACATCCAGAAACCCTGATTCACCACTGATAGAAGGAAGTCAAAATGAAGAATGTGGTCCCTCTAAATATCAAAGACTTAAAAGAAGCTGCAACATTAAGTCAAGGAAAAGAAGATGGCCAAAGTAAAAACCACACAATTGAGTTATAAACTGATTACATGTTCATGACTCCCACATCTAGCGCAAATCTTGCTTTGATCACAGATTTGTCTCCCTCTACGAAATCGAAATCTAATCTCCTCCATGCCAAGGACTGTATTGTGTCCCTGGTATCTAGCCATTTAATGAAAGAAATGTCCATGAGTTTTTTCTTTTTATTTACAAGTAAGCAAAACAGAACAGGCATGTCTTTCCAAAATGTCTATCCAATTCTGAACAGTATCCAGATCGGACCAGTTCCCACACTGCACTGGCTTGCCTCCCTTCCCTCCTCTTTCTGAGCTTTACACATACACACCAAGGCAAAGCCAGTGGCCATTCACTTTTCCAAGAGGGAAAATTGGTAATAATGACTAGAGTTGAAAGAGTTAATGGACAAGTGTAATAGCTCTGTGTAAAAAAAAAAATCAAAAAACTCAATCACCCCAAAACTTCTTTTTCAGTCCAAGAGAGAATTATTTCCTTTATCAACTGGCTTATCAGATCAAAGTACCTTTTTAAATGATACTCTGCCCTAATTATGAGATTCTCTTATATTCTGTGACTTAAAAATCCAAGGACCCAGCTAGAGGCAGTGGTTTTGAATGGAAATTATAGCTCAGCAACAAGAAACTCTCTTGAGTACAAGGAAAATCTTTTTCTTTTTTTTCTAAAAAGGTTTCATTTCTGTCACACTGCTTCTCACCTGAAATTTAGTTTCAATTCAGAATTATGGTGCATACATTGTTGTTCTTTGGGGAATCTTTTAAAATAGTATTTATTTTCTTTTGGTTTAGGGCTATTTGGCTTCTCTCTTCCAATCTATTTGTTTCTTATAGAGTGAATGACAAGTTAAATAGCAGGAGAAGAGCCATAAAATATGTCCCAAGTACTATACTAGCTGTGGAATAAACACCAGTTTCTCAAATACACTACTTTTTAAACCTTATAAATCCCCCCAAATTCATTCTTTTTGTGTGATCTATTTACACCTAATTAAATTGCTGAAATAGTTACTCCCCAGATTAACTACTGAATATGATCAGAAAGAGAGGCATGAGAAAAGTGAACACTGTCTAAGACTGGGATATACTCAAATGCAATTACTTTTGTGAGGCACACTGCCAGGTAGTGAGGACGTGAGTGGGAGGGAGGAGGGCACTCCGGAGGCTGTGTGTAAGCCCTGTGGCCCCTCTACCACTCTTCCCAGCCCAGGGCGGCAGGACAGAATGATGAGTGTTGGGCTTTGCCCCAGGTGGGGTGCCCACCTGCAGGCAGAGTGACTGGCCAGTGTAGTAGGAGGTGCCTCTCAAGATCTCAATGAATCAAATATTAATGATTAGTGACCAATTTTCATACAAGGCTATTTCATAATTTAGTGCAGATTTAAGCCTATCACTGAACTAATATCCCTCAAATACACTTGCATTCCGATACACTGTGTAGAATGGGAGAAAAATATATAACCTTATGGCTGCAGTCTGCATATTCACTGCATATGACCCATGGCCTAGCTTTTGTGGGCTGCAGCCAACAGACGTGTCTTGATGTGTGCCAATGATATAAGCTGAGAATCAATAACGCATATTTCTTATATGCAGTCTATCAACATAGTCTATTGACGCCACAGCCATGTGTCCCCTGGCCTGGCAGCAGCCCCTTGCCCACTGAGTGCTGCAGTTTGATCATAGCCCTGGCACAGGAATTATACAGAACACAAAGTATTTGTCATATTGTGATTTCATCTACTGTAGACTATCCCCAATATCTGTTCCATGAATCCTCTTTCTCAAATCTAGGAGTCCTTATTAAACTGACAAGATTTGGAAATGTGATGGAGATGCTTTGATTTAATACTAAGAATACCCATGCAAAAACATGGCCTAACACCTATTTTTCTTGTTGTTTCATTTGGTTCTAAGAACATTACTGACTCATGAAACAAAAATAAGAACCAACAACCTATACTTGTGTTCAAACTAATAACTTCTTTCCAGATCAAAATTAAAGCAGTCATTTTGATTTCCTGAATTTTTTCCCCTTCTAAGATGACCAAATTGAGTAGGATCCCAGATTTTCCAGGGTAATAACATGCAACAGATCTGACTATTTTAACAATGCTGCGTTTCATCAGTATAATTATGATCTTTCATTTCCAACTACTGACGCCCTTTACTTATACCCTTGTTTCAAAATGTCACCTCAGTTACCACATGTCAATACTTTGCTACAGATGAGGAGGGTCAGGAGACACACTGGCTTCCAGGACCGTCATGCATGTAATAGCAACTTGAAGATCTATTTTAAATGTTGACTTTATGCCACATTTTAAAGATTCCTGAATGAAGAGTCATCCTTGTTATGGAAGTCAAAATATCTTTTTATAAAAACTATTTCCAAATCTATTCCCAATAGCTTGATATACCCACTCTGCATACAAAACCAGGATGGTTTGATTTTTAGCAATATTAATTGAAAGTTGAATACAAACATTCTATTGGCTGCATATAGGGACCAAGTACTGAGTCAGACATAGTAAATATGAAGCTCTGGGTCAAATCCTAATACTTCCTACTTCAAGTCTCCTGTCACATACCAACTAACTTGTCACTAATCTATCCATGCGTGTATCTTCCAACAAGTAAAAATGTTCCTAGAAAACTAGTAAAACTAGGTTTTGCATCTTATGTTTTTGTATCCTGTACAATGCCAATCATAATGCCTCTATCACAGATTACCATTGAAAAATATGTGCAATTATGAATTTTAAAAACCAACACATTTTTTTAAGTTTTTTTTTTTAAGCACATCCGTGATTTCGAATGAGGAAGTGACAGTGTGTTTACAGGCATGACTTTACAACTGGGCACAAATGAACAGATCTCCCACAATTACCTGAGAAAGATTCTCTCAAATATCTGATCTGAGCTTAAGAAATTCTCCCATGATGCTACCTACACGTCAGGTTTTTCTCAGAATTGGTAAATAGGGTGGAAGGCCCTCTTGTGACGCCACATGCAGCAGGCCTGGCTTCCACAGTGAATCCGGGTGTTCGGACTTTTCACATGCTGTTTGTTTGGGTTTTTTTACCCCCCAGAATACTGACAAAGAACCTAACTTCACTTGGTATTCAGTGACAACCAGAAACATACAGATGTTCACACTGTTTGGCAAAAGAATAATGAAAAATTATCAAGTGGAACTGAATGCTCATGATTTTCCTTCAGACCATAGAGAACCCTAAGGATCCTTGTCACAAATGACTATTGTTTGTGAAGCATTTACAGAGTGTGTGATTCAACAGACTTTAAAAATTAGCTTTTAAGAAAAGGGAAGTTCTAAAACAGCAACGGACTCACAGAACCCAAGAATGGACTAATACTTACCAAAGGGAAAGGGACTGGGGATGGGTGGGAAGGGAGTGATAAGGGCGAAAAAGGGGCATTAAGATTTGCAGACATAATGTGTGTGTGTGTGGGGGGGCACGGGAAAGGCAGTACAACCCAGAGAAGACAAGTAGTGATTCTATAGCATCTCACTACGCTGATGGACAGTGACTGTAATGGGGTTGGTGGGGGGGACTTGATAACGGGGGGAGTCTAGTAGCCATAATGTTCATGTAACTGTACATTAATGATACCAGAATAAATAAACACATACATACATAAATAAATACATAAAAAAAAAGAAAAGGGAAGTTCTGTGTGATAAATGCTCTAGCCCTCTGGGGACTGGGGGATGGGGCTGGGGGGATGGATGGACAAAAAAAATCAGATTCTACTTTCTAAGAAAGCCAGGCCATCCCAGCTGGAAGGACTGTTCCCTCTCGAACTTCTAATTGCAGAAGCTACTGGAAGCATTTGTTTAACCCTTTGCCAGCAACTACATGCTTTTCTCCCCAGCTGCGCATAAAGGTGCAGACTGAATCTGTGCTTGTTTAGATCTTCCTCTCTGTCTTCGCCAAGAGGCTACTTTGTTTTGATTGATAGGTAGTGAGTAGGGAAGAAAGTTAGACTTAAAAAAAAAAATCGACTGTTATTGCTTTTGTTTCTTAGTTTACAATAAAACAAAGATTCTCCTGCTCCTCTAAAATATTTAAATATTGTAAGGTTTCAAAGTATTTTAATATCTAAACAATTCATTGAATGTTAAATTTATTAAATACTTTAATATTTAAATATTTTTTAGGAATTTAAAATACATGCCTAGAACGTGAGCCCCACTGGAAATAGCTTTCTCTCTCCTTTCTCCTTGGGTTGCCTTATTTATTGGCATGTTTTCCCAACTGTATGCTATGTTTAGGCTACCATTCGATAGCAGGTGAATTGCCATCTCATTCTTTATGACACAGAAAAATTATAAATTCAACTGGTTGTGCATATTTATGTGGGTTTATTTCATATTTTCCCTGTCTCTCACTAGGTCATGAGTTGTGGGAACAAGAAACTGGTTGCATCTTTAGCTTGGAGATACAGGAAACACACATAATTTGAAGACTGACCCATCTGGATGACCTCAAACAAATGGATAACCTCTCTGAGTGTAGTTTTCTCATCTAAAAAATGGGAAACTTGATCTGTTGCTAAGGATTCCCCAACATATATGTAAAGTGACTTCCACATAGCAGACTCTTAACACACAGAGGCTACCTTGCTATTGTTATTCCCACTTTAAAATGCTATTAACAGTGCTTAAACTAGAGCTTTGCATACTCCATAAGTTGTATTCACTGACTAGGGGAAGGAAATAAAACACTGAATGTCTAATATGGACTTTGTTTTTCTACAAATGTTAGCAAAAACCAGAGTTGTCATGTAAAATCATTCACTTGTTTTGTACTTAAAAAACACTTCCTCAGAGATAAACAAGGAGAACAGATTGAGACATTATATTGGCCCATCACCAAGTGTGTATTACTGTGATATACTCCGGTTCCCATGCTCTATATTACACACAGCAGAAAAGGCACACGGAGAAACCTAAGGATGGAGGAGCTGCATTTCTTTATGACCTTCTTTGAAAGATAAACTCCTTGGGGAAATACAATTTATTCAGATTATCAAGACCCTGCTGTGCAAATCTACAGTCTGGGAACACACTATGGAGATCAAAAAATATTTACTTTATTCTGTTGGGTATAAAAGCTTTTAATGAATGCATAATTAAGGCAAAAAAAAAAGTATATGCGGCTTTAGAAATTCCACTGCTGAGCCAAGCCATTAATATCCAAGGCGCCATACCCAGTTGTGATTCCACCGGTTTCCTATTTGGATTACAACCTAGTTGTAAATCAAGGTATTACAGGACTACACGACTCAGTGCTGCAGGAAAGGACAGCGCTCCAGGACTAGAGGAAGCAACACACAGGGCTTTGTTGTGCCTGTATGGCAAAGGGCTGGCCCTCTGGAACACGCCGAAGCAAACAAACAAAACCCAAACCTTTTAATAGTTTGGGGTTGAATCATGTAGGAAAAAAATTATGTATATCACATATGTAAAGGGATTTGGAAGTTTTCTCCCTGATATATTAGACTTGATAGTATAAAATCTCACTGTTATGAAGAAAAAAATGTACAATTCATTTACAATGCAGGCCAGATTACTTGTGAAATGATAAAATGTAAAGCCTGATATTTTTATGTGAGTAAATAGAGAGGTATAAGTATATTTGTATACAAACATGTAATTACATCTGGACAACTGTATGCAACTATATATTCATATATTGATCTAAATATGCATATGATACATCTTGCTTTAACTATAATAAAATATTAGCAGCAATTCAAATAATATAACAAAAAATCCCCAGCATGCTCTAATTCTTGAAGTCTTTGAAGGTCTGTTTACCTATATTTGTGGTGTATAACAGGAATTCTACAATTTGGTTACTAACACATTTTCATAACCAACTGTATACATAGTATCCAAGGCTCATGAATAATTTTCTACTGTTCCTTCAGAAAGTCTGCAGGAAGGTGGAAATCCAGTAAGAAAGAAGCACACACAGTCATAGCCAACAACTAACAATTCCAGCCCCAGTCACCATGGGCTATAAATGCTAGTTTGAAGTCTTCCAAAGGCACCTCAGCACATTAGGTGATTACCCCTGAATTACAAACTGCAGAGGAAACTCATGTATATTTTTCTTTCTGTGGACAAGTAGGGCTTTAAAATTCAAGCTGCAATAACCACAAACTTTTTTTTGAACTATGAGGGGCAAAATCAGGTTTAAGTTTTCTAAAGAATCACAGAGGAGTAATTGTGAAGGATGTCCTTACTTGGCTCTGGTACGCAAAGTCAGAGTGCTGGAGGTCAGCCCCATTCTGCAGGCTCAATAATCTCTCAGTGATCCAGAGATTGTCTGCCTTAATCATTATCATACACAAGGATGAGGATTGGAGGGTTATCCTGGGTTCAAGCCTGTGTTGTTTTGTGTTTTTATATTTTGGATGCTCTGAAGGATACACAATATCAGTATTTTTCTAAGGACAAACTAGGGCCAGTTCAAATTAGTCTAAATGTGACGATGCTTTTAAAATCTGAATAGCAGTGATTTAACAGGTAGGTAGTTGATGTGAAACAATGTGGCAACAGGGTCTAAAGAGCAGTTGTAAAACTGTGATCCCCTCACCACCAACCTGAGCATCATCTGCAAACTCGTTAGAATGCAGAATCTCAGGCTCTCCGGATCTCCTGAATCAGAAACGCTGGGACCACCGGGACCAGCCATTCAGGTGACCCCACACACACTCCAGTTTAAGAACCAATGAGACAGAGTATATATGTGAGTGAAGACAGGAATGACTCTCATCTGCCTAAACACATTCTCGCAGTAGAACTAATCCTGTGACCCTAGTCCCTCATGCCAGCCTCTGATGTGAGCAAACATTATGCTGATTTACGGGGCTGAGGCCAGAGGACCCAAAGCTGAGTTAATGACTCAGACAAGCAGTCATTTCCCAGGAAAAGGCCGGCAGCCTGCTCTAAAGGACATCTGTGCATAGAGAGCGAGAAAGGGACTAGAGGAGAAGTCTTAAGAAGGAAAGAGAACTGGAGGGAGGAGAGCATGTGGACAGCAGTCTCCTAGTAAGGAATAACTTACATTTTTCTTCTTTTAAACCAATGCACTGCTTTTTTTCCCCTGGTCAGGGAGCTTAGGATGCCATGCAACTGTATTATAAAAAAACTCCCCCATTGCAGGGAGCTCTCATGGAACATGGGGAGGAAACTCAACATGCATTTCTAAGCAACTACTATTAGAGATGAGTTTTCCAGCTTTTTGCTTGTATGATGTACATGAGGATGGAGCAAGATGTTTGTTTTATTTACAGGAAGTGCAAGGGAAACAATAAAACAAAAACTTCCCATCTACAAAGCATCAATACTATGTGATGTGTTGCTTTCAAAAGCATCACTTCTACTACTTATTTAAGTGCAATTTCAGTATGATGTCATCACATATCAGAGGCAGGGAGACAGTGATGATTCATTTAATTATTTGTGACTTTTTTTTTCTAGAACAATACATGTACTTCTACAAAATCAAAGAGAATTGGCTGAGGGAAAAAAATACCTTTTACAGAATGATGACTATTTCCAAAATTTTCAGGAACAGACTTGTCCAATATGCTGTTGAGTGGAAGTAGGTACTAAAGCTGCTGACATTCTCAGGAATGAAGTAAGACAGGAGGGAAATAGGTAAGAAGGTAACTGTGGCATTTACACAGGAAATTGCTAGTGAAGCATCCATCATGTTGACTCGGTTTCTAGGGCACCTACCTCCTGCAGGATACTGTGTTACAGGATATTTTGCATGCAGTATCTCACTGAATCCCCCAACACCTCAAAGAGGGAGACAGTGTATTTTACAGATGAGGAGTGAGGGCAAAGAGGTTAAGTTATATCACCCAAGGTCATGTAACTCAGGAACATTAACTTACGTCACGGAGAGACAGACAAATGAATCGACTCAAACAGTATGTTGTGGTCAGTATCCTGGAAGACCCCCAGAATTAATGCAAAGGAGGGAAATCTAACTCCAACTAGGTGGATTGATAAGACAATTCTGGAAGAGCAGATAGCACATGAGCAAAATGCTGGAAGGTTAAACAGGCATTTGTGCCAAAGTGAGGCAAGAATAATCCATGGAGGAGGGGCGTGATACAAAGATGTTCAGGCACAGGGAAATGCATGAAGTTCACAGTTACCATGGCATGGCATGTGGGTAGTGAACTGTGAAAAAAACCCCAAGACAGTCTAAAGAGATAGTTATATTTCATCATAAAGATTAGACCTGTGTATCAAATAATGGACCTTATCGTGCAAGCTATGGTGAACCACTGATTAATAAGCGATTTTAGGCAAGCGCATGACATGACCAGGTTATGTTTAAAACAATCAATCAAAGAGAATTTTTTAAGGTTTTATTTATTTTTAATCAAACAGAATGGTGGAGGTGGTACTGGAATGGAGAAGAATGAAGGCAGGTTCACGGATTAGCAGAAATTTCTTTAGTCCAGGAAATAAGTAACGAGGATTTGCATTACAGCAGTGATGACAGGGAGAATGAGAAAGATTTAAAAAGTTAAAGGGGTTCACACAAAAACCCGCACGTGGATGTTTATAGCAGCCTTACTCATAGCTGTTTAAACTTGGAGGCAACCAAGATGTAGGGGAAGGGATACACTGTGGTACATCCAGACAATGGACTATTATTCAGTGCTAAAAAGAAATGAGCGGCTGTATGATGAAAAGACATAGAAGAAATTTAAATGAGTAACTAAGCAAAAGAAGTCCATCCGAAAAGGCTATGTACTGTATGATTCCAACTATATGACATCCTGGAAAAGGCAAAACTGGAGACAGGAAAAGATCAGTGGTTGCCAGGGGTCAGCGGAGGAGGAGGGAGGGATGATTATGCAAAGTGCAGTGGACTTTTAGGGCAGTGAGATTACTCTTTGTGACACTACAATGGTAGATTCCTGTCATTACACATTTGTCCAATCCCACTGAATTTACAACACCAAGAGTGGAGTCTCATGTAAACTGTGGACTCTGGGTGATGATGATGTGTCAATGTATGTTCATCAATTGTTAACAAACGCACCGCTCTGGTATATAGGATGCCATATCTGTATTTTACAGATAAGGAGTGAGGGCAAAGAGATTAAATAACTTGCCCAAGGTCACATTACTCTGGGACATGAACTTATGTCATCGCAGATAGGTAAGCCAACCCAAACAATATGGTCATAGGATACTGATAATGGGGGAGGCAGTTTGTATGTGGGGCAAAGGGTATATGGGAAATGCCTATTTTCCTCTCAATTTTGTTGCAAACCTAAAACTGCTCTTAAAAATAAAAAACGTGTATTAAAGAAAAAGTTAAGAAGGTAGAGTTGAAAGGTCTTGGTGACAGTGTATGAGGGGCACAAGATTTTGGGATGACTCCTAGGTTTCTGGCTTCAGCTCAGACTAAGAAAGGTCACGTGCCTGGGGGGAATCAGGATGGAAGGCTCTCTAGGCAGCCGAGAGATGATAAAAAATACATGTGTTATCCTTGTGTACATTAAGAATGAGGCATAGGGTACACAAGAAGGAAAAAGACAAGGTTGGAAACCTAGTTGGTAACTAGGAAATAGGGATCTAGCTTGGGCTTTAGGGAAAGAGATTGCTTTACAGGCCAGGAAAATAAATTAAATTTCCAGGGAAGACTTGATTAGCATTAGACAACAGGCAGGGGGCACAGCTGAGCCATTAAAGGGATGTGCAGAAAAAAATGATCTAGAACGGAATGACGTCACTGACAAACAAGAGAAAGGAAAAAGGCATATTCCAGAGTTATGTAAGAGGCTGAACCAGTGAAATGTAACGGCATTTATGAGAACATGGAGCAGTGTAAGATTGCACCGAGGCGTCTGGTTTGGCTTAGCATAAGGATGATGGCCTCTTAAAAAAGATGAGGAGGCGCAGGTGTGTGAGATTGGGAGCAGATGAATTTGGAGTGTGCGGGGGACACCAAGTGGAAATGCTGGCTGCACATAAAGGTCTGCAGCTCAGGAGAGGGGGCTGCAATAGGTAACCCTCCACATGTGAATGAAAGAGACTGATGTGAGCAGAAGAGTACCAGCATGAGCCACCATGCCGAGGGGGTATGCAAGTAGCTGACTGAAGGAGAGCTTGTGAAGGAACTGCAAAGAAGCGGGGTAACGAGGAGGAAGTCTTGAGGAAGGAAGAAAGGTGTAGGAAGTAGTGGAGCTCCCAGTGTGGAAATGCTGCAGCGTGGTCACCTTAAGACACCACGAAGGACCCACCATCTCAGACAACGAGGTGGCTTTGGGGGGCTTTGCTGGAACCGCCTCTGAGGAGTAATGAAGGCAGAGGATGAGTTCCAGGGGATTGAAGGACAGAGAGAAGGTACGGAAGTACAGACACTGATCACAGTTTGGTGGTGAATGGATGGCGATGGCTGTGGTAGTGGGAGAAGAGAAAGGTTTCGCCCATCGTATTGATCCGACTTTCAAAGGGAAAGGAAGGAACTAGTGGAGGAAACCCTGGAACCACAAGCCTCGTCGGAGCTACCTGACACAGTCAGGAGCAAAAAGACAGGTCAGCCTTAGAGAAGAGGGCAGCCATTTAACTCTGAGTAGAAATATTTGCAGGTGGAGGGTGGATGGGAGGATGAAGATCTCAACTGAAACACAGATTTTCTTTTAATGCCCCTAATTTCCAAGCATTAATAATGAATTAAGTGAGATTAATATTTGTTTGCTTTGCTTATTGATCCTGAACTCAAGCATTACTAAACATTGGAAACATCTTGAGAAAAAATGTGCTAAAAATGATTTAAAAACTACCCAGCTAACAATAGTTGGCTTAGAAAAGAATTACTGATGTTAGAAAAATCCTTCAAGACAATCTTTCTTCTCTTTAAAAACTATATAAACAAGGAAGATACAGTCAACCCTAAAATGACTTTTCTGGCCAGCTAGCATGCCTCTGGGCTGCCACTTGCCAACATCCTTTGGTGTGGGCCTAAGGAATAGAAGCCAACATAATAGCATATGAAAAATTTAATTAGGGTCCTAAAATGGCTACTAAAAGATCTTATACACTTTAGAGATAAATATTAGTGATATTTGGCAAAAAAGGATATTCTGGATTATCCATACCAGATAGCAAATACTCTCGATTAGAACAAATAATGAGTAGTTGGCTATGATTTAGTAAGGCTGACACATCACCACCCTTACTGACCATTTTCTCTGATTAAGAAAAATCCAAAGGATTAAAACTTGATAACACATTTTCCAAATTTTGTACTTTAACTTTCCCCAAATACTAGAGCATCACCTCTAGTGAAGAGCATGCAGTTAGTATATTTGATTAGGGGCATATTAAATATATATGTTGCTACAATCATTTGTTTTATCTAATGTGGAAAAAAATAGCTCAGTGTTGGAGAAAAATGAGCATGAGTTATAAGTTCTCAACCTTGAGAATAAATTATTCTATTCAGAACACCCACTATATATTATGTATTTAGGAGATACTGTTAATTTAATAATTAAAATTATAATACATTGTTTGGGAGAGATAACCTCCTATAAGTCATTGTAGTATTAGTTTAAAAATGATAATCTATCATAATACTGTTAAAATATGCAAGATGCTCAGTGCCAAATGCAGTCCCCATAGAAATCACTTTCAGCTTTAAAAAAAATGTATTCAGTGGGTAAAACTAAAAGAAGACTGACAATATCTCTTTCTTCCCATAATATAAATTTTCAGTATTTAAAAAGCAGGAAAATTCACTGAGTGGATGCACCATTCATTCCCTCAATACATATTGCTATGGACTGTGCTGTGCCCTTCGGAAATCCTTATGCTGAACTTCTAAGCCTCACAGTGAAGGTAGTTGAAGATGTGGCCATTTGAAGGTAATCTGGTTTGGATGGGTTCATGCGGGTGGGGCTCACGGGGTGGGATTACGTTCCTATAAGAAGAGAAACCGAGAGCTTGCAGTCTCCCTCTCAGCCACGTGAAGACAGAGCAAGAAGGTGGCCGTCTGCAAGTCAGGAAGAGGGCCCTTGCCAGAAGCCAACCATGCAGCGCCCTGCTCGTGGACTCACGGTCTCCAGAACTGTGAGAAAAAAAAAAATCTGCTGTTTAAACCACCCACCTGTGGTATTTTTGTTACGGCAGCCTGAGCTGACCAATACACTTACTGAGCTCCTGTCACCTGAAGGGGAGAAGGGTAAGATAAAGAGGTGTAAGTAATGCTCACTGCCACCGGGAGCCCCACAGAGTTGAGTGGGGTCATGCAGACATTCTCCAACCAGCTTACCCCACAGGGCAATCGATGCAAACGCAGCATTCCCTGACTTTCAGCTTCTGTGAAGCTATTTCAAGGATCCAGGGCATCTCAAAGTGGAAAGTGGAAAAAAACAGACTGTCTTGGCAAAAGAACAGTAAAATCACCATTAATGGGAAAAAAAAATTCAGAATTCTTCCTAATACCCTCAGGAGAGAATGACATTCTTTAAACCTTCATACCTTCACTGAGGAGAGAAAAATGACCAATTCTCAGGGCAGCCCATTTAGTGTAAAACGAAACGAAGACAAGGGATGACTAATAAGTATGAGTCACAGAGGAGGGCGATTTGGGACAGGAACCTGCTTCCTCCGTCCTGCTCCCTTTACGCTCGTTCTTAGCTTCTGAGCGATTCATAGTCAGAATTTGGGCTTTGCTTTTACTGGATGATCCAAACGTGCACACTGTAAACAGAACAACACCATCGAGCTGGGGAGATGATCTTTACGTTTGGAAAAGCAGGAAACAAAACAAATGGGGAAAAAAAAATGAAACACTCCCCCTCCCCTTCCTGCTTCCCTTGCAGAGAGAAAATGCTCTAGGAGCGCTGGTGTCCCTTCCCTCTCACATCACAGCAGCGCGTCTCCTCTTTCAGGTCACGTCTTTCACATAAAAGTGCTAAACTAATGCCGCTTAATGACAAATTAATGTCCATGAATAAAAAATACACCTCTAATAGCATAGAGTAATTTGCCATTACAGTATCATCATTGGACATGCCCCTGGTTTAATACGATGTATTTAATTCATAACCTAATGAGTGATATATAAAAAGAGGGAGATGAACCCTGCAATTACATTTATGTGAGTCTGTCACCTTATTTGTAAAATCTTAGAGTCATTTACATTCAAATTAGAACAAATGAGTGATTTCACAAAGTGCAGTGATAAATGGCCAGAGCGGCCCGAGACAAAACTGTATTTCCTGTGAACACATTAACAGTTTCCTATTATTTGTTAAAAATTACAATGCATATTGCCCAGTGTGGTGTGAAGAATGACTTTTTTACTGATTAGGTCAGAAGACTAATATGTAGTAAAATAAATAATTTTTCTTCTCATTTTTTCTGATTTTCACTTTAAATTAACTACTGAATTCTGGTGGATTCACACTGCCACCTGCTGCCTAGGAATAGATATTAAAAGTATATTTCTATCAAAAGGAATTTAGTCTTCATCATGTTGGTAGTCTTACCGGGGAACGTCTATGGGATGTTTCTTCCTAATGAATATACTTAAATTGCAAATCATGCTTGCCTATGATAGTTGGCAAACAAAAAGGATACTTGATAATCAAATGATAGGGCCTTAAGGAGTTACTCTGCAGAGAGAAAACGGGAATAGTGCAACCAGTATCAACAGGCCCTCAATAAATGTTGGTTCCCTTCCCTGGGAAAGGTAATGATGGCCTGGGACTCTGGTTTGGCATGGATAGAGGCCGGAAACAAGCAGACCCCTTAGGAGAACATTATGAACTCAACTCATAATCTAAGGCAACAATGGTGGGTGCCTAAAGAAAGGGAAGAATATTAGCGATGTAGAGAAGGATCAGATCTGAAGGATATTCAGAAGGTAGAAGTTACAAAGCCAGCTTTATAACTGATGGGATGTGGCGGTGAGGAGTCTAATGCTATATACAAATTTCTAGACTAGTGGATCGCTGGGTAGAGAAGGGCATCAGAAGACACAAGGACAGATCTCACAGTAAGTTTGAACTGCCTGTGTGATATCCGGTGGCAATGTTCAGCAGCTAACCAAAACAAAACAAAACAAGGCTAGGAAATAGCAGAGAGGAATAACAAACTGGATTCAAAACGTTCATCATGTCTTTCTGAAGGACTCAGTAAGTCACTGGACACACAGGAACCACCCTATCTGGAGGCCACCACTCTTGAGGGTGAATTGCAGTGTTCCCTTTAAGATTTAAAATAGTGAATGGCATGTATGGAACATGTATACTCTGGAGAGCAAGGTCATTCACTCATTTTGCTGGACCCATTTTGAAGACAATAATTGCTCTTTAATGAATAGGTGGATCTTTCTGAAACTTTTTGTTAAAAGAGCACAATGGGCAAGAAACAGGGGCAAAAGGAAGAAAAGGGAAAGAAGCATTCACTTTTTATCTGGGACTGGATCTCAGCAGATAAAAGTCTGACAGGTCACGCTTATAAATAACATACTAACAGCACAGGCTGCCTAGGACAGGGCCCCACAGAATTTCACTGCAAGTCTGAGAGGGGACGCAAACTTGAGGGGTTGTTTGTAAGTCCCTTATCTTGGCGGGGTGGGCTGTTACGGTCATGCCCATCCCAACCCCCCACCCCATCAGTTAGACGTACGTTTGCTGTTAGTTCCCCCTTTACTCCATAAACTCTCACTGAGAACCTGCGTGTTCTCAATGACTTGTGGGAGGGCCTGGGAACTAAAAAGTAAATAAGGGGAGGGCCTCACAGCCAAGTTGGCCACTGGCTGTCCTCAGTGACACAGAGGTGCACTGCCCCTGAGGTTCGGGGTCCCTGCTCTCAGCTTTGCTGATAAAAAGCAAGAGAAAGGAACCCACACAGTGGCCTCAAAGCATCCCTTCCCTGTGCTGGGGGCCAGCAGCAGCATTTATGCATGTTGCCGAGAGACACTTCAGGCCAACGCAATGGCTGATGGCCAGGAGGCTCGGTGGGGCAAGGGCTGCCCCCTCAGTCAAGGTTTCCCTCCAGAGGTGTGAAGGCGAGGTCCCTGCTCTGGTGACCTTGTACTGTCATCCAGTGCACACTGGAATCACGTCCAGGGAGAACTCCTTGGCTGACTCCCCCTGAGCGCTTCCTTTCCTCCCAGCCCCTGGCGACATCACAGATAAAATACGAAAGTAAAGTTACGGGAAAAGGGAAATGAAAATATGCTGGCAAAAGGAAGTAAAAATTTCAACCACTACTTAAGCAGGCTAATAAAATATTGTCCACAAAATATATCTGCACGCAAGCTTCACATTTTCCTCTGCAAAAGAGTGAGGTGCAAGAATTAATGCAAAGCACACAAGCCACCTGGTAGGTGAACCAATTCATCTGATGGGGTAGGAGAAAATACCCATGAACTTCTTGTGCTCACATAGAATTCTCATTCATAGAAGATGCTAAGTATAGGTGTACACACACACCTGTGTCTAACACTATTTTAACATGCATCTTGATAATTAGCGCTCTAAGCCAACTTGTCAACATACATCTTTGATATTACCTGCCATGAAATGAGTGAATCAGGTGATGCTGCGGAGAGCTCGAATTGCAATATTTGATGTAGAAATGTCAAATAAGAGTAATTTCAATTTCACAAGTCAAACACACACCTTGAATTCTTGTAACCTTTCTATGTTATTCCCATTTTCTACTTGCAGAAAGGGATTTAAAACAGCTCTCTCATACCACCCAACAATACTGAGGGGAAAAGAAAGGAAAATAAGATAAAAATAGTTAAACATTTACTGTTAGATTAAATGTGCTAAGATAATGATAAAACTTTCATATACTGTATTTGAACTGCTTCTTAGGTGACCACAGCTGATGTTCCTCCCATCATCTCTCTGGGAAGCACTGATTCCTATTTCCCAAGGTTTCTGGGAAGATAAAATAAGGTGACATATAAGAAAAAGCTTCAGAAACTACCTAATGAGGAATAGAAGTCAACGATAAAGGTCGTATTTAAAATTCAAGAAAACAATTAGGAAGGAAATACAGAAATTGAGCAGGAAAATACACAGGATTTTTCTACTTAATATCGTCATATGCACAAGGATAATAGAATTAAATTTTGTAGATTTATAATTTTTTTAAATTTATTTTCACATTGCTATAATACTGTAATAAATGCAACTAAAAGTCACACAAGTAGGGGACATGGGAGAATGCCAGTATAGGGAATTAGTACTTAACTCTGTCCAACAAAAGAGCCATACAGCCATGCTGTCTGCCTAAGACGTTCCATATCTTCCTACAGAATCAAAGAGTTGGCATCCAAGAAGAAAAATGGTCTCAGGAATCAGAAAGGCCCACCACTTATCAGCCATGTCACCTCAGGCAAGCTGGGTACTTTCTGAACCTCTGATTTTCACCTATAAATTCATGCAAAGTTATTATGAAGACTGAAGGTGAAACATGGGTGAAGACACAGCAGGTGCTCAGTAGAGGGGAGTTTTCTCTGCCCTTCCCCTCACAGAACCTTTCCTGACCACCCAGCAAATCCAGAGAAGAAAGTACAGATCATTTATCACTTTACCAGCATTTATTGCCTGGGAAGTTCATATGGTAATTAATTATATATGGCTGTGATATTTTAGCTACTGTTAATGAAATTTTCAATGACTATCCAACTTTCTGTGCATTTGTGGTTATTGCCAAAACCAGACAACCCTGCTCCAAATCCTGACCCTCCCCAGTGTCACCTTCTTGGACCCCAGCAGTAAATGCCATGTGTGGTGCTGACTCGCTCTGCTTTCTGAGGGCAGTGGGGACCTGGGGTGGGCAGGGAGGGTGGGGGATGAGAGAACGCAGCTGCCCTCCTGGGAACCTCTCAGCCTGTGTCCTGGAGAAATTCTGCCACCACAGGCTACATCTCCCCGCTTCCCTCTTACCTGGCCCTGGGCCCCAGCTGGTGGGGTGCAGCTCAGGACTGCAGGGGAGAGAATGGATAGGGCATATAGGCAGGATGCAAGCGCACATACCTGGATGAGATAGTGGGAACACAAACTGAGAAGCTCCAATAGCTGCAGGTGACTGCCAGCCGCTAGCACGTCCTGGATCACACCTGGCTCCAACAGAATCTGTTTTGTTTGTTAACAAAAAGAAAACCATCAGTTGCTTAAAAATTAATACTGGTTTAATATGCATATATACTATATTGCTGCTTAACACACTGTATCTGAATTAGTACTGTTCCTTAATATGGAAGTCCATTCTTTTTTCTATTCTGCGTAACGAGCTGTGACCCCCACTCTAACAGCTGAGTTCTCATTTCTGATCCTCATTACCTGTGTGCAAGGCCCTGCATTTAACCACTTATTTTTGTAGGAGGAGATGAACATCTCCAAAGAGCAATATGAGAGACTTAAAATTCAGTTTGTGATGGATGTAATCTTATAAAATACAAAAGAACCGAATTTTCGTTTTTCAAAGTATATTTCAGAATTTTCTTCTTTAGATCACCAGAACAGAACAGTTAACAGGTATTTTATCGAAAGGGGGCTTATGTTTCTCCTGGCAATGTGAGACCATTGGTGGATATTAGTCTATTTTACTTGCAAGTCCAACAACAGTGAAATTCAATGATATACTTTAATTTTTCTCCTTCTCAATCTCAGGCTCTCTTGTCCTTTCTATTTCAAATGCAAGATATAGAAATGGCATTTTCAGAATACAAAAACACATCACAGAGAAGGAAAACTTCCCAAATACACTGGTGATATCAATTCTCTGTAGGGTTTTTTTTTCTGCTTGAGTCTAACTTTGTGCCTACTTCTTCCAGCTCTTGAGCTGCTGAAAGGCCTGGAGGAAAACACACTGCCACGTTGACTAGTTCACTTTACATGCCTGCCTGCCAGGCACAAGGAGGCTTTTTGTGCTGTTCCCACCATTTTAACCCATTTCCCGAGGCCAGTGGCTCCCAGAAACCCATTACATGCAGGCAAAACCAGATGAGTTATCTAGTGCATGCTCATTGACCTTTTTGATGCCTTAGGACAAAATTCTCTTGGCAAGGGATCTAACACCACCACCTCAGGGCCTTGGGGAGAGGATCTGGGGTGAAGGGTGCCATTAATCGTTATAGCCCAGACTTAAATTAGAAGGGAACTGGCAATAAACAACAGAAAACAGGTCCCGAATCAGCATGCAACTAATTATCAGAGGATGTGGAAATCATTGTGGGATGGAGAAACCCACAGTAGGAGTAGGAATTTCCCAATCCTCAACCAGTCCCACTTCACCACACTCCTTAAAAAAGCCTCTCTTGCTGATGAGGCAGAGACAGACTTGACCTGGCCTCCTGTCTCTTTGCTTAGCCACCTTGCAAAAAAGCCCTTTTCCTTTTCTGAAAGCTGCTGTCTGGTGTGGCTTACCATGCAAATGAGGTACCAGACCCTTGTTTGGTTATACAAGATCTCAACCCCTTCTGCCTGCAACTGCCCACTCTTATTCCTGCATCATTGTTTATTCTTTCTACTGGATGATAATTCCCAATAGCATACTGATAGGCCATTAGAACTCTTAAGAAATAAAAATTCCCTCCCTTGGCCTCATAACTCCCTCCATAGTTCCCCTCATAATAAAACTCCTCAGGAAAGTTGTCTATAAAAAAGACCACTATTTGCTCTACTCTGTTCTCTCTTGAACCCACTCCTGTTAAGTTTTTACTTCCACTGTTCCTCCAAAAATGTTCTCATCAAGATCACCAGTGACCTCCAAATCCAGTGGCCAAACCCAATAGCCATTTCTCAACATTGAATCTTACCCAAGCAGCAGCTGTTAGCAAAGGTGATTGCTTGCCCTCTGGGACAACACTCCATTCCATGGTTTCTTCTCCTTTACTATTGCCTCTCCATCTCCTTCCCAACCTATAAGTTTTGGAGCTACCCAGAACTCTTCCTTTTTTTCTCTCCCCACATTCTGTGGGTGATCTCATGCAGTCCCATGGCTTTAAAACTATCTATACCCAGAGTACACTCAAATTTGTTTCTCCAGCCCCAAATTCATTCTTGACCTCCAGTCTTGTATCCGACGGCCTGTTCGGTATCGTCACCTGGATGCCTAATGAGCAGCTCAAGCTGAACATGCCTCGGCCTGAGCTCTTCATCCTTCCCACCAACCTCCAAACTGGCTCCTGTCCTTATCCGATCATCTCAGTGGACAGCGACTCTTGATTATTTAGGCTAAAGCCCCAGAGCCGTCTTGACTCCTTGTTTTCCTAATATCTCACATCTGATCCATCCGCCGGTCCTAGTGGTTCTGTCTTCAAAACAGCTCCAGAACCCACTGACTACGCATACTATCGGCGTCAGTATCGGTCTAGTCCAGCCCACCGTTTCCCTAATGGCCTCCAAACTCATGGAACTGCTTTCTCCTTTGCCTACTGGCAATGCTTTTAGCAATATCAAACAAGTTTGTCCTTTAAAAACATAAACGAAATTATGTCACTCCTTTATTCAGAACTCTCCAATGACTTTCTATCTCATTGAAAAGTAAATCCAAAATCTTCACCATGAAATAAAAGGCTCTTTGAATATGCCGAGTACTTGAGTGTTTACTGCTAGCTGCTGTTTTCTCTGCCTGGATCACTTTTCCTGGAGAGGTCAGCATGGCGTATTCCCCCATGTCCTTCAGACCTGTGCTCAGTTATCATCTTCCCTGAGAAGGCCATCTTTGTCCATCCCATGTAAAATCGTACCCACTCCCCATCACGCCTTACTCCCTAGCTCCTTACTTCTCTTTATTCTTCTTCATAACCCTACCACCTCTCCACAAAGTACGTATTTGCCTATTTGATTATTTCCTGTTTCTCCACTCACTAGGATACAAGATCCAGGTGAGCAAGCACTCGGTCCATTTTGCGTCCCCATTGCTTATTAGAATAATGCCTGACATGTGACTTTCACTTCAAATCGATGATTCATTTTATAATAGTTGATGAATTAAGTTACCTCCAGATGTGTTTTTAAACTCAGAATTAATTTTATTGACTAATCTACCATAACAGAAAAGAGGAAAAAGGATTAAATTATATTTCTGAACTACTAAACAAGCGAAAAAGTTAAGTCCATGTGGTAAAAACACTAACATTCATCTTATTCTGAAGATCTGTAGCTCCGTGCCCATCCAGTCAGAAGGAGAAACCTGAACTTCTCCAACTCCTCCATGAGAGAGGCTTTGACTGACATTCAGGAAATTATTGCAGCTCCCGTCACAGGAGCAAGGATGAAGTATATTCTTACAGAAGAAGCATGCCTAAGGCACATAATGGGGAATAGATAGATGGATTAGAAAGGTTAGCCTTAGACTTTAAATCCTGTCGGTTGCACTTATTTCACACAACTGGCATTGATGATAACCTCTAAGGTTCGGTAATGCCAAACACAAAGACAGGTATCACAGAGACACGAGATGCGTATTCCACAGCACGTGTAACACGCCCAGCGCGCTCACTTCGAGAAGCTCTTGTGTGAGAAATCCATATTGGGATTATTTTTGTCTTTGTTTCTTGTTTTTTTTTTTTTGTTCTGTAGTTTTTTTCCTCTCTCATTATAATGTAAGTTTTTCTAAAAGATGCTTTAGCACATAAAATCCCTCAGTGCTTTTAAAGGGAGCGGTTTGGCAAAAAATAAAAAATACAAACCCTAGCAGGAAAGCTGGGTCTCACTTATGGAAACAGAACCAGTGTCTGCAAACCCCTCTTGCACTAGAGTCTTTTAAATTCAGCTGTGTTGATCTTTAGTGACTAGCTAGCTGTTCTATCCTATTTTTCCAGAGAATTTGTGTTTGGGCAAGAATATAAACAAAGTTTCAATCTCCTCATGAACTACAATATGGTGAATTTGTCTATCATTTGCCTAGAAGAACTGGCCGAAAAGGACCTTCTGTAGAAGGAAGGGATGCCAAACATGCCCATTTCTGAAGGGCAGCTGAGACAGCTATGTTTCAGTGTTGCAGAGAACATTTGGTCTGGCACTCAAAGCAGTGGAAGGAAGGGTCACTCATCATATGGGAGGAACTTAGCTCAGACAGAGGCATCAACAGAGGACAAGGGAAATATCTGAATAACAGAAGAGATCAAGAAATGCAGGACCCATACAGCCAAGTGGTCCAGAAAGCAGCGGGGAAGGGAGAAACCATTCATGCTGCCCGACTGGGCTGGGCATTGCCTCCTACTTCAGGGATGCTCAGCTGCTTGGGCGAAGGCCGTGCTGGGGCCCCAGAATGGACAGAGGTGTTGACGCAACCGTAGGTGGGGCATGAGTGCCTCTTGCTCACAGGGCCATCTGTATGGAATATTCTCTCCCTGCCACTCACTCACACCAGACCTCTAGGGGGCAGAAATACTAGGGGTGGACCTTGAAACAGGAGAGCTGGACAAGGCAAGCTGAGGGGTGACCATCTTACTTGTGGAAGTTCCCCTGCAGCTTACGGCCAGCTAGGTTATGTGAGCTGAGGAAAGGTCCACAGCTGATGCCTACCCCACATGCTGAGACTCTGGACTCATTTTGATAAACCAGGGATAAGAACTAGCCAGTGGTTGTGGTCAGGATGGCACAGGGTGGTGGGACAAAGTAATAGAGGTAAAAGCCACAATTACCGCAGAAGGCGGTGGTCTTTAAAGTTGCCAGTGATAGTTAGTGCATCAGAATTCACTCACAAAGTGGTCCATTACCCCCCTGGAAGGAGGCTGTCTTGAATACTTGGTTCAAATATGCCTCTGGCCACCAAGCAGGGTTGGTCGTGGACAGGTGAATTGCATGATCTCTAAGGAAGGCCTCCAAGCGGGGATAAAGCTGAGGCTCTGGTCCCAGCAATATATTCGGCAGGACATGGACCCAGAAGCTCATGGAAGAGGAGTGTGGGGCCAGAGGTGGGACTCGGCACAGGGCACAACGAGATGGGCCAGCTCCGCGGTTCCCCGGGCCTCACCTGGCGGGGCTCTGGGAGGGCGGGGCAGGGTCAGCCTGCAGACCCCCAGCTCCCCACTTTCCTCCTTCAGCCGTGCTCCCCACCTCACAGAGTGCCCACCCCCTCAATGTTGACTTATTCTTTTTCTTCCCTTCGTTTTCCTTCCCACTTGTGCCTTGCTTCTTGGATTAGCTGCTGATAGGGACGGTCTGTCATAGGGTGGCAGGGCTCAGTGTGGCCTTTTTGTCTCTGCCAAGTTGGCATTTTCAGAAAATTCTGTATCTCAGTTCTTCAGAGCTGTCTTCCTCATCCTTGCTGCAGGGAACTCTCAAGTTACTTCGGGGGTTGTAGGCTAGCCTGGAGGAGTTAAACACGTTGAAGCCAGACAACTAAGATCTCTACCTAACATACAGCTGTGCACATGGGAACACAGCCCTCACGGAACTGCAAAGTAGATGTGGTCAACACTATTTATAAGAATACACACACACATTTTTTCTCTTCTTTATACCCCAGTTCTTTGAGACTTCTTTTCTGTATAACAAGATGGCAAATTTTCACAATTTTGAACTTATAAATCATCAAGTAAATCGAATACAACAGCAAAAATAACTTTTAAATGATCCTATATTCAAGACACATGCAATTCTTGCATAAAGTTCTTCAAGAGACTTAAAGACAGAGTAGGAACCATGAGATCTAGCTTTGAGAAATGAACATCAATTTAGTTTTTGTTTCAAAACCATTACACTAAGGATTTTTTATCCACAAGGTGGCGCCGATGTTTAAAGCAAAAGAATTTTCTAAATGACTCATGTACTGCACCTCTATAACTGACACCTTTAAGTTTACTTTTAAGAAAGAAAAAAACAACTCAAGTAAGGGTAATAAAACATGAATTCCACATTCTAAATGAATTCTACTTTAACATTTTGGGAAATGCTTACAAACTTTTCTGTTGAAGTGCTCAATCTGAGCAATACTGACTAGAATTCAGGAATTCTCCATAAATCAGGTCCCAATTTACAAATATAGTTTAAACATTTTGTCCTTGTATCCAGAAACTCTCATTATGTGGCCCCAGCCTGCTCTTGAAAACTTATTTCCAGTTCTGCAGCCATACAGTCCCTTTGCTAAAGCCTGCAGCCCACTGTCCTCCACACTCAGGCAGTATCTCTTTTTCCACCTTGAATGCTCCTCCTCCCCTAACTTCTTCAATCCCCATGTGTCAAAATACTACCCATTCTTCAAGATGCAACCCTAAGTCCATTTCCTACACAAAGCTTTGCAAGCTCTTCCCTCATCCCAGCCTCCAGATGGAATTAATCTCCTAGCACTTGACTCTACAGCAGATGGCTAAGTGAACTAAAAGCCATGGGCCCTTTGACCTCAAAACCTGGCTCCTACACTTGCTGGCAGAAAGAGACTTGGCAAACGACTCAATTCCATGTGGCTCAGTGTTGTCTGTACAATGAAAATCATAACACCTATCTGAAAATTGATTTAAGGCCTGAGGCACTACATATGTATCTTTACATTTGTGTACGGCTATGTGTCCAAAATAGCTCAAACGATATGGCACGTATTTTTCTCACACAACTTGGATTAAGCATCTTAGAGTGCCAACAAGCCAGACTCCCTGCGTTTCCCTACTTGGCCAATCTCAGTCTGTGGTTTCACAGGCACATGGGCTGCCTGCAGGCATTGTGTCTGCATTCAAAGAAGAAAATAAGGGCAAAAACGGAAAACCACGGGCCAGCTGACTCTGTCATCATTTGTCAGAAAACAAGAGGTTTCCTATAGACATTGTGCACAGACTTCATTTACATTTCATTTGCCAGGTCTAGGTCATGTGGCTACCCAAAGCTATAAAGGAACCTGGGAAATTGAGTTTTTATAGCTAAATGCACTGTTCTCCCAAATCAAACTGGAGTTCTCAATAACAAAAAAAGAGGGAATAGATATTGTGTAGGCAATCAGAGCATAGAACAGTATCTATTCATGGTAAATCTGCAATCAGTACTAATGGTTGCTTCTTTTTCACACAACTAAGTGTTTTTGCCTTGAATGAGTGATGGGTATCTTAGCTCATGCCTTACCTATGACACCTTGAAGGCAAAATCCATCCTATTTCATGTTTACTGCTGAATATCCTAGAAGATCACCTCTAGAAATATTTACTGAAGAAATACACAAGCTTGGAAGATACAATTCCTGGGGAAAACATTAAAAGACGTCAAAAGCCTTCGCGGGGAAGTCTGGTCACATGCTAATCCTTATCAAGGACTACCTAAGTGAAGGAGTTACATATAAGCACACAATAGACATTTCAACCACTATTGTGATAGGATGTCCCAACAGAGGTAACTTTTGAGTTGTGTGTTGTATTTAATGAATTTGTGGTTATCGATTCCTTAAGTTACAAATTTCATCAGGTGGCCTTCTTCCAAACATAGTACACGTGCACAAATTTCTGAAAGATCGCAATATCAAACATTTTACAATATTCGTTATTTTCAATTTATGAAGAAACAATAAAATTTTCCATGTTAGAATATGAAAAAAGAGAAAACCAGATTTGACTTTCAGACTTGAAAAGAATGTTAAAAACTACAAAGGCAAAATAATAAAAAAATCCTAGTAAAATAGAAAGGTGTGGAAATCACTTTGAGATTCTATTCTTTCCTTCCCAGATTTACACATCTTCATGTAGTTCATTTGAAATTTCTAAGGTTACAGGCAGGTTGCAAAAGCACTGCTTTGTCTGAGATGCCAAAAATAACCCTGAAAATAGCAAAGGACACGAATATGACATTACAGGAAAACCACGCGCTGCCGTGCAAAAATTTCATTCGTTACCAATAATGCAATTCAGAGGATTTTTCAGTATATAGACGTTGCTACTGAAACTGGTTCTTCCTTTCCTATTTTAGGACATGCAGAAGGATAATGGATTAAATACCCTAGCTAAGTGCTTGAGTAGAGAAAGAGTTGAAAGGAGCCGAATAGGATTATTAAGCCGCGGCGTATGTCATGCTACGACAGCGGTGGTACAGGGTGCTGTAGGAGCACATGGCTGAGGGTGCCTCATTGCACGAAAGTTATAAAATAATTCTTCATTTATAAAAAAAACTTGGTCCTTTCAGATCGTATGAGCAAACTTTATTCTTTTTGGCCCCTTCTCCATTAGCGTGAATCTGACATTGCAAAGCTCTAAGAGCGATAGTTCTGTCAGCAAGTCATTTCCAACAGTTTCCTTTGTTCTGTTTAAACCAGGGAAATACATTATTTAACAAAATATAAAGACAAATTATATACACTTACATTACCTTAAAAAATGGCCTAATTACTTGAAAAAGCAGAATAAATGTTTGATTGTATCTAACTTGAAGAGAAAGAAGCAGTTGCAGCAGTTAAATGTAAATGAAACATGAAGGTCATTATAGGTTACAAGAAAAGCCAAATTAATGATTAAAATTTACGTGTAGAAGCAGTGCTCTTTCAAGTGTGATGAACATGGGAAGTTTCGGCCCACAGAGCTTTGTTAATGAAGCTGGGCTTCCCTATACAGAGCTAGCTTCTTACAGTGTTCAGCAAGACCAAAGAAGATAGAAACATTACCCTAAAGTACCGACGTCCAAAGATGGAAGGCCTCTGAAATACAGAATAGGGCTGATGCCGATGTTCCTGTATAGCTGGCTACTACGGTGTCACTACTGAGTGCTAGAGAAGAGACAGAAGCAAGAAGCTAAGAGGAATGATTACGCTGTGGTGCTGTGGTGGTGTTCATGCTGAGACAGTGGTGGGCACAGGTTGCTGTGGGAGCAGTTGGCTGGATATGTCAGTGAAGGAAGCTGTGAAATAATTTCTCATGTGAAAAATATATCCTTCATATCATTTATACGTCCACTTGGGGGACTTCCGGCATTTGCTTTATACAGAATGGAGATAAAAGGGCAGCTCTACGGTTCACTGTACGGACCTGGACAAATCATTGACACATTTGTTTTTAGCATCATCAAATAAAAAAATAGGAGATGACTAATACCTAATTTCATAGGGTCTAATTAAGGATAACATGAGATAACTAAGGCAAAATTCTTAGAATAATCCCTGGCACGTTTTATAGGGTTAAAAAAAGGTGTAGGTGCATTTATTATTGTTGATTTCATGAAAAAAAACCCATCTACCTCACACATAGTAACCCCTATTTCTAGAGCTTCCTCACTGCCCACCATGTAACAGGCACTATGTAAGGTAATTTACTGTTTTCTTTCCTTTTTACACCTTCTCCATTCCTCAATCCCATGAGGTAAATTTTATCCCCATATGACAAATGAAGAAACTGAAGGCAGAAAAATTTATCCATTCAAGTAGCAAATCTTTTCCAAGTGACTACGGTGTTCCAGACTCCTTTCTAGGCACTGTGGGATGACTCTATAAGCAGGATGAACACCGTTCCTGTTGGATGGTACCTAGAGCCCAGACTTTCGCCTCCAGGTAGACTGTGGTCCCATCCACTGACAAGAGTAAAACAAAGGAAGAAACCGGTATGGAGGGAAAAAAAAAATCACGAGTTCCGTTTTGGGGCTATGTTCGATTTCAATGCCTATTAGTCATCCACATAGAGATGTCAGGTAGGCAGATACATACAAGAATAATTGGCAAACTGTAAGCTCAAACTAAGTCTTCCTATCACATATTTTTATGTGGCCTGTGAGCTAAGAGTGATTTAAGAAAAAAAAATTTATTGGCGTTTTAAAAAAATTTAATTTTCTCATTAATAGACTTGATTTTTTTAGAACACTTTCAGGCTCACAATAAATTGAGCAGGAAGTAGAGACCCATATACTTCCTGCCTTCACACAGGCATAGCCTCCTCCAGGAGGCTTATCAACAAACCCCACCAGAGTGGTATATTTGTGATCAAAATTATTATCACCCAAAGTCCAGAGTTTACCTAAGATCCACTCCAGATGTTGGGTTCTTCATAGATGTATAATGCATATATTCACCGTTACAGTATCACACAGAGTATTTTTACTACACTAAAAACCCTCTGTGCTCTAACCATCCCTTCCTCCCCTGGCAAACTCTGATCTTTTTACTGTCCCATGTTTGCCTTTTTCAGGATGTCATGTAGTTGGAATCCCAAGGTATGTGTCCTTTTCAGATGGGCTTCTATCACTTAGAAATATGCAATTAAGTTCCCTCTGTCTTTTCATGGCTTGATAGCTCATTTTCTAGTGCTGAATAATATTCCATTGTCTGGCTGTAGCGCGGTTTATCCATTCACCTTCTGAAGGATGTATCAGTTGTTTCCAAGTTTTGTCAATGATAAAAAAAAAGCTGTTACAAATATCTGTGTGCAGGTATTTTTGACTCCTTTGGGTAAATACCAAGGAGCGTGACTGTCTGGTAAAGAATACATCTGGCTTTGTGAGATGTGTCTTTTGCAAGTATTATCTCCCAGTCTGTGGCCTGTATTCTCACTCTCTTGACAGTGATTTTGCAGAGAAGTTTTTAGTTTTAATGTAGTCCAGCTTATCCTTATACCTTTCACAGCTTATGCTTCTGGTGTTGTATTTCACAAGTCATCACCATACCCAAAGTCAATTAAATTTTCTCCTATTATCTTCTAGGAGGTTTGTAGTTTTTCATTGTACACATAGAGCTTTGATCCATTTTGAGTTAATTTTTTGTGAAGAATATAAGGTCTGTGTCTAGAATTATTTTTTTGCTTATGGATGTCCAGTTGTTCCAGCACCAATTGTTGAAAAGATTATCTTTGCCCCATTATATTGCCTTTGTTCCTTCATCGAAGATCAGTTGACTATATTTATGTGGTCTATTTCTGAGCTCCCATTCTGTTTCATTGATCTATTTGTCTATTCTTTCACCATTACCACATTATCTTGATTACTGCAGCTTTATAGTAACTATTGAAATCATTTAGTGACAGTACTCCGACTTTGTTTTTCTCCTTCAATATTGTGTTGGCTATCCTGGGCCTTTCGCCTCTCCACATAAATTTTGGAATCAGTTTGCCAATGTCCATAAATTAACTCACTGTGATTAGGATTAGGACTACGGTGAATCTATAGATCAAGTTGGGAAGAACTGACATCTTAACAATATTGAGTCTTCTTATCCGTGAGCATGGAATATTTCTGCCTTTACATAATTCTTCTTTGATATCTTCTATCAGAGTTTTGGAATTTTCCTCATATCGATCTTGCTAATATTTTGTTAGATCTATTCCAAAGTATTTCATTTTGAGGGGTGCTAGTGTCTAAGAATGGCTTCAACTTTTTTAAATAGTTGGGAAAAGACCCAAAAGACGAAATATGTTATGATGTGTGAAAAAGATATGAAATTAAAATCTCAGAAGCCATAAATAAAGTTTTACTGGAATATAGCCATGCTCATTCATTTACATATTTTTCCTCTGGCTATTTTTGTGCTACAATAACAGAGTTGGGTAGTTGCACCAGAGCTTTATGTGGCTTGTAAAGCCTACATTATTTACCATCTGGCCCTTCATGAAAAAGTTTGCTGACCCCTGGTCTGGAGTGCAGTGGGGCTAGGAGTGAACAGAATAATACTGTACCAACTAACACAGATCTAGATGACACTCCTAAGGAAACTAGTTGGGCTAAACAGCAGAGTACTGACACATGAGGAGCTCAGATCCTCTACAGAGGTAAAGAGCAAGCAAAGACTCTTGGAAAGGAACCATGGAGAAGGGAGCTGGGGACTGAGTACGAGTTTACAGAGCATGGCATCCCAAGAACTCAGAGAGCAAAGCTTTAAATGGAAAGCAGGTTGGCTGTGTTGAATGAAGCTGGGAGGTCACAGTGACATTATTTAACTGGTTTGGCAAGATTGGAGACTGTCAAGAACAGTTCAGTGGAATGCTGAAGGTTGAAATCTCCAGACTTGACTGGAAAGGTGAGGGAAACTGGGTAAAAATGAGGTTTATGTAACTCTGTTCTTTAGCTATGCTGTGAAGAGAAGCAGAGAAATAAATGGTAGCTGAAGGAGAATATAAGAACAAGAAAGAATTTGGGAGTTGAGTGATAGAGCATGTTTACGTGCTGGCAGGAATGTTTCAATAAAGAAGAAGTAAACAGATTAATGTTTCACAGGCAAGGATACTTCCTCCACAATAAAAGATGGGAATATACAGAATAAGTGCACAGAAACAGAAAGGCTTGGGGATTTAATGGTGAAAAGATGAAGATCTTCCAGTTTGCATCTATTTTCTCAATGGAAGGGGAGTTTTCATTGTGGTGTGTGTACTGGAGGTACGAGTGAAGGGAGGGGGGCAGGGTTTGAGAAGAGAGGAGAAGAGATACATATCGAGAGGAGGAAGGGGAATTTGGTAAGGAAACAGACTGGCATTACCTGGCGAGAGGAGTATATCCATCTGAGATTTGGGCTCAAGGATTTGAAGTGAAAACAGTAACCTTTTCCAGCGACTATCAACAAAGTTGATACTTATAGTGGGATTCAACTGATAATTCTCCAAAGTTGCCACCGGCTGGAATCAAGCTTGGTTCCCTCTAAGGTCAGGGGCTATTCTCCTGGCTGAGCCAAACTGTTTCTGGCTTGACAGATACATGCTAATAAAGATGTACAGCTATGAACAGTTTTGCAGGAGCTACACCTATTCAATTACCATGTATCAAATGGCTGTTTTTGCTCCCTGCAAAGTAAAATGCAAATCGACTTGTTATTTCTCAGGTAGTTTTCTAGGAAGTACTAAGGCTCAGGTACTCAATTCTCCTCTCTGAACCCGCGGAACTTTTGGACTGTCAAACATCCTCAGGTACTTCCCTCTGCTCTGTGCACAAATGATTCAGGTCCCAGGTAACCCATTTCCAATAAATGCAAGGGCATGTTGATCGGGCATTTCCAATCACTGCTCAGCTCCCTCTGAGGAAGCATTCACTGCCCTCTTGGTCCATCAGCATGTCCCTATCATCTAGTAACTCCTCACCACACTGTAGGTGCTCACTTAGGATTTGACAAATGAATGGATCTCATAGTGAAAATAAACTACAGGTTAATGCTTTTTATGAAGTATACGAAGGAAATAAAATTTTCACAAATTAACTTTCGATGCTCAGTGCATTCAAGTAAGTCCTCCATTCCCGTGTTCCCATCATTCTTCTACTCCAGTGGAACATACACTTGCAATATGAATCTTCACAGAAGTTCTGTGGGGCCAGTCATGATTTTATGTTGAAATTAACCAAAAAGACCACACATTTTTGCTGTCAGGTGTTTTCTTTTTAAAAAAAAAAAAACTTACATTTAGAACTGTAAAACTTCCATGTACGAAGACTTCATACAAATGCTAAGTGCTTCCAGCAGAGGGCCCAAGAATTCTATTGTAAGGGAAGAAGTTTAAAAAGTTCATTGTCCAGCAAGTAGCTATTGTAAAACTCTTTTAGAAGGCAATTCTCACAAAAAAAAATATGTTCCTTCTCTTGATTAAGAAATTTTAGGACTACAAATTTATTGAAAATAATCCAAAGGAAAGAAAAAATTGGATTATAATAAGGTGGCACTGATAAATGTACTTCTAACTCCAGAAAAGGAACTGAAATAAATTATGACCACAAAACTCTCTATAAAATTGCTTAGGCATATGGGCAAAGGCCAGAAAAAAAAAGATACATCATGTGTAAGTGAAAATTTGGGTAAATATTGTTTTTCACTTGTTTCTTTATGTTTGTGTAAACATATAGGTGATTTTTTTTTATTCTCTAACATGAGAAACAGTAATATACTGTCACAGAATTTGTATGTCCCTAATTCTTAGTGCTGAAAACAGGATGGAGAAAAATGTAGGAAGCAAGTGGAATGGCTTGTTTACGAAACAGCCTGGGAACCTGGAGACATTTCATTTCCACAAGTGGAAGTAAAAAGGTGGAGTGCCACTTTAATCATGCCTCCTAACAGCATTAAAGTGCCCCTGGGATCCCAAAACCTTTCAGACAGATGTCCCAAATCTCTATTTACTTTATTTACTTACACTGTCTCTCATTTTAAGAAGGGTAAGAGGCAACAACGTAAGTGTTAAAAAATTGGGAACACGCTCAAAAAACTCAAAATAGAAATACCATTTGACCCAGGAATCCCACTCCTAGGAATTTACCCTAAGAATGCAGCAGCCCAGTTTGAAAAAGACAGATGCACCCCTATGTTTATCACAGCACTATTTACAATAGCCAAGAAATGGAAGCAACCTAAGTGTCCATCAGTAGATGAATGCATAAAGAACAGGTGGTACATATTATATACAATGGAATATTATTCAGCCATAGGAAGAAAACAAATCCAGACATTTGCAACAGCATGGATGAAGCTAGAGGGTATTATGCTCAGTGAAATAAGCCAAGTGGAAAAAGACAAGTATCAAATGATTTCACTCATGTGGAGTATAAGAACAAAGAAAAAAAAAAACTGAAGGAACAAAACAGCAGCAGACTCACAGAACCCAAAAAAGGACTAACAGATACCAAAGGGAAAGGGACTGGGGAGGATGGGTGGGAAGGGAGGGACATGGGGGAAAAAGGGGCATTACGATTAGCAGATGTAATGTTAGGGGGGCACGGGGAGGGTTGTGCAACTCAGAGAAGACAAGTAGTGATTCTATAGCCTCTCACTACGCAGATGGACAGTGACTGTAATGGGGTATATGGGGGGGGGACTTGATGATATGGGGAGTCTAGTAACCATAATGTTGCACATGTAATTATAGATAAACAATACCAAAAAAAAAATTGGGAACACAACTCAAACTAAAAAGAAACAGGAAACAGAGTAATATGAGGTCAGGAGAGGAAATGTATACAAGTATATACATCCTCATAATCATTAAAAGTAGGCCACGAATGCGGCTCTATGCTTCCTAGCATCAAAACTAACAAGGAAATGCGACCCGCCACAAGATGAAAAGATGAAACACGAAAATGAATCCAAGCTTCTCCAAGCCCTAAAATGTAATGGCAATTTTCCGGCAGACATGATACTTTGAATACCTTCAAATGTATATTTTATAGAGCACTGCATAGAAAGTTAAAGTTCATAAAGAGATTCCTTAAAAGCCACTCAGTTTTCTGATTTTCCAAGCTTGACCCAGGTATAAAATTTAAAGTAACTGCCTCTTGGTGGAGGCAGAACAATTTTCGAAGGAGTGATATGGATATTTGTGCAGGTATTTTTGGTTTTCCCAGGAAGGGGACACTACCAGCATTTATAGGGGAGTGACCTAGATGTCATGCAATGTGCAGGATAGTCACAGCCACAAAGAACTGCCTCATATCCTGCACATTTCAATGCACAGCTGGACATGCACATAAGTGAAAAACTTGTTTGGAAAAATCTAAAGCAAGAATCTAGCTCTGTTTTACATGTAAACACAGTTTGTTTTGTTTTGTGTCAAGATACACTGACTGTTCCAGGAATGCTACCCCAGTAAAAAGCAAAAGAAGACACTTGTTCTGTGTAGCATTTTAGTAAGAATTGTGTACCATTTTAGAAAATCATGTCACCTGGGCAAACCCTTGTGGTATCTAAGTTGCCAGCAAAAGATCCACATGTCAGTCTGCATCTGAAAGAAGCTGTTCCAAGCATGGCCACCCCACAGGAGCTGTGGACAGGTAACTATATGATCACACCTTCTGGAAGAGTTCTGCACCAACATGCTTATACTGAAATACATAATATTTTTATCATACTTTCTTTCCTTCTGTCTGTTCCTTTTATATGGTTAAGATATTCTTATTGATGTTTAGAGTAATTTGTGTGGGTAAGTTATATTATCTGAGAATTTCATTTCAGGAGAGTAAAGGTGGCCTTTTTATACGAAGGCCTGATAGATAAGGTTGAGAACCACCAAGCCATATGACAGACTGCATATATCTCCTGGGAATTTGTTATGTGTGTATTTTCTCCCACATGAACTTTTAGTGAGTTCTCTTTTGCTGAATCAGGGGAAAAGTTCATGTACTCTAAAAAGCCACCAACAGGTTGACAAAATTAAGGAGCTAATCAAGATTCTCCACTTAAATAACTGTTAACCTTCACCCACTCAGAGGTGATCTGATGGAGTAACTAACGGGTCAGACTTCCTTAGGGAACAGTCAACACTTAGAAATTCCAATGATCAAGAAAGAACACAACTGTACTGATTTCTGCTTAGAAATATTGCAAAGCAGGTGTAACTGCTCATGCACCACAGCGAAGAAAAAAACCTCAGATGGACAGCATAAAATATAAAGTGTTTGGCAATGGAACTTTCCGCTGAAATATCAAGAGAAATGAATGCAAAGAAGTATAAAATCCACCCTCAGTTAACTAAGTGGGTTGACCTACTGTCTTGAGTTGCTGCATAATAGCCATTTCTACTTTGGAGGACATCAGCTAGAAAGGGACTGACTGTTTCCTGCCCTACTTATGAAAACAAAACCATTATCAAGGGCATACAGGAAATACTTCTCTTTCTATTCCCTATACTGGTAGTAATGGGAGTGAGAAGTAAACAGAGTTGGAAGGAGAGCGGGAGAAAGAAGGACAGTAAGTCCAGCTCCTTTAAGTGGAGTTTCATATAATGAAGATAAGGTTAAAACCCATAGGGGCCACCCTCATCTCTGTCATCTAGTATTATCTCAGATATCAGTAGACCCTCCTAGTATTATCAGCATGTACGTTGTACACATGAGCTCAAGCACCTCAGCCCAGAGTGGGTTCCTCAGCAAAGATTTGATGCCAAGAAAGATTATAAATGCTGTAAGCACATTGTTCCAACACATTTTTTTTTCATTAAGTGACTGAGTCTCACAATGTCCCAAAGGAACATATGTATGCCTAAAATGTGACTCTTACCTAAGTAGAATGTTAGAATAACGTAATTGAGTCTGATTCCATTTTTGATGTTTGACTGCTGACAGCTTTCAAGTCCTACCACTGAGAAAAAAATACCTGAAAATCCAAGGGCTCCCTCCTTTGGTGCTGGTGGGAGGTTGAGACCACACAAGCCCCTGCCTTCGTGGAGAACCTTCCAGCCTCACTCCCTACCCATAATCAGTGCCAAAGCCGATCACCCCTACTCGCTTTCTCAAGCCATTTTTGGACCTGCTTGGGGGCCACGCTGCTCTCCCCAGAAAGCCTCTCTATGTCAGTAACAAACTTTTCATATCTTTTTGGTGCATGTGTGGTACTATCAATCCCAACATCTGAATCAAATTTTGAAGTGGGTTAACGGGGCCACTCTATTTCTTGCAGAGCGACTTCAAGACAACTAAGACACCCAAAACTTGCAAATTATTAGGAAAAGGCCAGGAAACATTTTTTTAGAAGTCAAAATATCAGTTTTATTACCAAATTAGAAGAGGATCTCAGAAGTGTGGCCACTGTTAACACTTCCTCACACAGAAACATTTTAGAAATTGATATGCTGAGCAAATGGCTTTATAATTCCTGCCGTATAAACTACATCCTGAGTACATTCTGACCAGACAGCACACACAGATCTAATAAGAGAGAACTGGCTGGCATGGAGTAAGGACTGTCAGTTAGATCTGATGTTTCTCTGTAGGCAGGAGGCCCTCCAACATGATTTCACTCTGAATCAACTGTTCTCCGTGGGGAACACACGGGCTTTCGGCTCAGTGAAATTGTCCTTAGGACATCAGCAGAGAAAAGTAAGCTTCTGTGGATTAGTCAGGACCTGGACGTCTCAAATCTCACTTCTCATTTTTTCACAATGAATGATTAGGTCCCCAGCCAGTCCTTACCAGTTTCAAATACCAAACCATGCTGAAGCCTTATTATTCTACTTGACATCTTGGGAAATAATAAAAAATTCCATTTGGCATACGGAATTGCCCATCAAGCCAGCTGACATTTCTAGGAAACCATCAATGCAAACATACAACATGTTTACCCCAAAACAGTAAGCAAACACATTTGCTTCTTTGTTTCAATAATCGACTGGTAAAAGAGAAAAATTCCTCCAAAGGAAGATCACGTAGTCTTTCAAAGAGATCCAAGAAGGCAAAAAGTCAGTGATGGAATTCAAACTTCCTGCTTTGATATCATATTCCTCAAACTTTCTATGTCAATGATCCAGTTATGGACTCTGGCACAGTCCTAACAAGTATTAAGGTGAGGAGAAAACGACTGCTTTCTGCACAATTCAAATCCTTTATGATGTGGATTTTAGTGCCCTCCAGAGCCTGGCGCACAGTATAGGTGCCTCAGAGGCCTTTCACTGTAGATACTGCCAGATACAGAAAGGATTCTTCAGCTAAAATATTTAAGCCACTGAGTAGTCTTAGCATTGTCCCAAGAAAAGCACTTAAGAAAAATGTCTCTTATATTTGCTCCATGTGCTACCATTTAGTTCAACCAGGTCATGTTTATAAGTAAGTCTGATGGGGGCTTTTCCCATGTAAAGTGAAACATCTATCCCTGAAGGGATGGTCCGTGGGAAGGCAGCTCCATTGAGGACTCCTGGCATTCTGCTGCCAAAGATGATACACTCAGGTCTCCAGACAAGAATATTCTGCTGTGGAGAATAAATCCAGTTTCAATAATCATCAAAATGTAATGCTACAGTGTATGCCGTACCAGGGATATTTAGAAAAAAAAAATCAGGTTGAACATTATTAGGTGATCAAATGAAAATGAGGAAGAAAATCTTTACTATGTAAGAGCATGGAAATTAGGGGGCAGTTTCCATTAGTTTTCAATTCCTCATTGCTTGAGTATTTTTATAGGACCACAATTAGAGATAAAAAAAAAAAGTTTTTTTTCTCTTAACAGAGTATCAATTCCTTTCTAGATTTCCAAAGAGTTCAAAATATTAATATTAATGGTTGCACAAAATACCTTTGTGAAGCTCGTACTAAAGCATTCCCTGGATCCGAGAAAGGTCATTAGGGTGGGCGTCCCAGAGATAAGTTCTTCCAGGACGTGGAGGGAGTGAAAGGCTGGAGTGACAGGATAATGAAGGGAAAGCAAGGGAACGTACATACCAGAGAGCCTCTGTCTTCAGATGCCCAGGCTGTTTCATGGCAGACCAAGCAAGCAGCACCGGGAGGTGGGACATTTCAAAGGGGACTACCAATGCCGCTGTCATTTGGTGCATAGTTTCTCCCTTTATTGGGTTCCTGGAATCTCTCCATCAGGCTACCAGGGGCGGAACAGGAGGACAGTTTCCTGGGACGTAAGAGGAACCTCACGGAGGTTAACCCCTTGATCCATTATGCAGAAGGTACTTCATACAGAACTTGGCATATAATCTATGTTCCTTCCATCATCACGGCCAGAGCACTAAGCGGAGAACTTCATCATGGTTCTTAGTCCTACTTGCTTCTATTTTTGGCCCTTGGCTACTCACATTCTCAGAGGCTTATCCCAGGACCTTTGGGGTTAGGAGTCCTTCCAGCATCCACACAGGGCTCTTCTTTTTATAAGAGGGTTTCAGTGTTAACTGCTCCTCGCTATCTGGCTGGGCTTTCTTAGCAACACCTGCTGGCTCCCGGGTGCCGGACCGCCTGTCTAGCTGGGACTGCGATGCCTCCTCCCAGGCAGTATCTCCATCAGAATCCCTGTTAACCTTTCAGCCTTATGTCTCTTCAACTCAAGCCTGGTCTGAAACACAAACGAATTCCTGGCCAGAGTTGGAAAGTGAAGAGATGGAGGGAGGCCAGGTAACAAGGTCTCCTGCCCAGCAGAATTAGTGAGATGGTCTGTTTTCTTGGGTTCACTTTGTCCTTTTCTCCCAAGGGCAGATCTGCCCAGTGACAATTTGCATCACGCCATCTGCTTCTGAGCCAGCTCTCACGGCCAGCTCAGGAAAGGGTTCACAAAGCAGCCTAGCTCCTTTGCCCTCCATGACTGGTTCTGCTGTGTGCGGCTGTATGAGGCCACCCACAGGACTGCGGGGCATCCTGGGCTCTGCTCAAGCTGTGGCCCAGGCCAGGTGTGCCCACAGGAAGGACACATGTCTAACTGGTGTGAACACAGAGGGTGTGTATGCTCCTTGAAAAGAAAAATGCATGCCTTTTCTAAAGATGTATTAGCAGTAGAGGAAAAGTTTGCTTTTTCTTTAAAATCTCCTGGATAAAATCTGTGACCAATTTTAAGAAGGCTATGCTTTTTAGAGCAATGTGTAGGAGGAACATGCACACATCTTGTTAGACTTAGCAGCATTCATTCATCACACCCACTCTATACTTCCAATTTCTCTCCCAAGACAGCAACAATGTTCAGACACTTAAAACACTTACATTTTGTACTATGCTTACTACAACTGAGTAAAGGTATAATCAACTATCAGTAGAAATAGCTATCAGTAGATAAATTCAATGTTAACCCTGATTTTTACAAATTTATAAACATATCAGCAAATGTCCACAATAGGAAATAATGATTAAGAAATTGTAGAACTGTGCTTTTATTCACATGTCCATATTCCAAACTCTTTGCCCAAAGATAATTTCAATTCCATAGTAAAAGCAAGCAGCCTTTTGTATTTCCCACGTCCACGACAATCTCACTTTTTGCCATTTTCTGTGTTCAGGTCTCAAAGGGAACAGATTTATTATAGTTATTTCATTGTTTAAGAAAACAAACTGCCATGGATATTGGCCAAGAAAGACTATATCAACTTCCACTCTGAAGCAAAGGGTAATACAGAGAGTACAACAGCTCAAAGCGCTTGTGAACTGGGTGTTGGAAATGCACCCAGGCAGACAGAATCATCAAGAGTACATGCTCTAAAACGTCCAAACACTTCCCTGTCTCCTTCAACAAAGCATAACCAATATGACTTAACCTTTTCTTAATGACACAGGATATGAAGAAAGAACAAAGGCTTTGAGGTTAAGAGGACTGGGGTGACTGACTCACTGGGTCTGTATACCCTGGGAGACAGTGACCTCAGTCACTCACAGCATCTTCCTCGGCTTGTCGTCTTTATGACGGCATCTCTGCATTCCTCAGAACCGTCTAGAAGATTAGGTCAAGCAGCACATACAAGGTGCCGAAGGCAATGCTCCGGCTGTTGCAGAAGGGGCTCCGTGAAATGTCAGCCCACTTCCTGTCCCCTCGGTATGTAGCCCGAACAGCTGAGAGCTGCTGCATGCTGCAGGCCTGCTCGCCCTCTGTGGATGCACCGCCAGGAAAGGGGTCACTGGGCAGAACAAATGCACTGCCCGGTCTTGCCCTGGAGCTTGTTTTTTTATATATTAAATATCTGTATATACATTTTCTCATTTGGCTTTTCATGTTTCATAGATTCTTTGTGCCACAGGCATTTTAAATATTTTTAAATTTATATTATATTTACATATGTATATATTTAGCCATCGTAAAGAACCCACAAAGCAATCGAGGCAAACCGGAAGGCAACCACTTCCATGGATGCCCATGCTCTATGTCAGCCATCACAGCAGTTTTTGTGACTTTTGTTTATTAATGATTTAAAAGTGCTCTTCAGTCTATTGCCTCTGAGCTTAAACCGTTTGGGTGTTAATGCAGCTAAGTACAGAAACTACTTACTTGGGTAGCTTCATGAAAAAAGTAATATTTACTCTTTCATCCACATTGCACACCAGTGAAGTGTGAGCTATGGCTTATCAATCGTACATTACAATTGGGCAAATGCAGGTGGGACTGTGATTCAGGGGTGAAGAGAGAAATATACACAAGACACAATTTAGAGCTGGCATCTCTCTTTATATTTGCAAGCCAGAAAGCATCCAATACATTATTTACTCACCTCCCCAGGAATATGCTTTGGTAACTCTGAACAATAACTGTCTGCCTTCATTTCCTAAGGCATGAAGTTTGGCTGGACTGCCCCTGAATTTGTGATCCATCTCCTTGCTCTGCCCCTTTGCACTTGCTACTGATGATTTTCTCCTTTCTACCTACTACTTTCACTTCAGCTACCAGAGTTATCTCAATTATACTGTGAAACATACCTTGCACTCTACTAGCTCCAGAGAAAAGAATGGACAATATCATACATTTTTAAAAAGCCTCTGAAGAAGGAAACTTAGCAGAAAAGTGAACTCCCAACATTCTTCAAAACTCAAATACACCTTCTCTGTGAAGGTTTGTCCTGACAGCCCCCACTGACCAGGCTCTCCTTTTTGTCCCCACTGTTTTATATTATATTCTGTTTCTAGTATACCTCCCATCATGGTGTAAGTGCGTAGTAAATATGTATATGTTCTTGCCAAGAGAAGAGGCCCTTATCTTAGCACAGGAGACAATGAACATTAGTTGGATGAAATCGAGTTAAAGAGCAAATTATTATAAAAGATGATAAACATCCCATCTATATCTGGGTTGATTTAGTGAGTGGTTCTCAAATGAAAGTGAGGAGGTAGGTGAGAAAAATGGGCGAAGGAGGTCAAAGGTACAGACTTCCAGTTATAAGATAAGTAAGTCCTGGGATGTAACGTACAGCATGCCGACTCTAGTTAACAATACTGTGTTGTGTATTTGAAAGATGTGGTGATGGCTGTTAACTAAACTTATTGCAGTAACTATTCTGCAATACATACACATACCAAGCCATTATATTGCACACCTAAAACGAATACAATATTATATGTCAATCATATCACAATTTAAAAACAATTTTAAAAGGAAGGGTTTTGGGTGTTTTAATAATCATTTTACTAACATAAAACTAGTTAAGAACCATGAAGCTTCAGATCTGGATACATATTGTCTTTAAAAAGTTTTGATTTGTTCTGCTAGCCATACCCTGACATGGTTCTTGCATTTTATTAGTTGTCATTATTATTTATTCATAAAAAAAGAAAGAAAATGGACATCCTCTGGAGATCCCTGTAGGTCCTACAACAAAGTGAGCCATAAGCACTCTTGGCTTTCAATCTGTCACATTCTGATCTACGTGAGACACCCTGACTCTGAGATACGTGTGCAGGAAAGGATGCCACAATGCTAGACATAGCTTTTGGGTGCTTCACATTTTTTCTGGTCTTGTTTTTGAGACAGTAAAGCCAACACTGAGTCACTAAGCCTCAGTGATAACAATGAAATTCAAGTTACCTTGCAAACTCTTTCCTATATGATGGTTCTTCAGGAAACACTAAACCGTACAAGCAAGCCACTGAGCTAAGATTAAAATTCTACATTCCCCAGGTCAGACTTAAAATCAAACTGCTTTACTTACCTTTTCATTATTTTAGTTAGGAAATGAAGTAGATATGAAAATTTTTTTTGTTAACATCAAAATGAATAACAAAGAAAATAGCGAAACCTCATAGCTCAAGGATTACCTCCTCCGATTAGGTGCAGTTAAAGTGTTAAGTCTCTCGGACGATGTTCGGTTCCATACCTGTCCTGTGTATGCAAACTCCAGAGCCTGCTTTAAGCCCAGGCTGGTCACACCGTGTAAATTCACCTCGTCAGCTCCACTTTCCACCATACAAAGACTGAACATAGCCTGAGGTGGGGAAGAAAAGGAAACAGAGAGGTATGAGACGTAAAAAGTAAGGGAACAAGAAAAAGTCCTAGCAAGATTAGGAAAGAAAAAAAGTTCAAGTTCAAATTGACTTTGGTTTTTGAAATGCTACTGCCAAGCCTTACTCACACGAGCCACTGCAAATCACTTCTCTGCCTAAACAGCTCTAGCAACACAGAGCTCCGTGCATGCCTCACACAGGCTCGCCTGACCCCACAGCCGTTCTCCGGGTGCCTGTGTTTAGGTTCACTTACGGAGTTCATGCCCTCCACCTGGGGGTCTCCCTGTTAGCATGTAATGGGTAGCACTCCAGAACATTCAAGCCAACAGGACACAGAAGGTAGCACCATCGTCTCTTGACTTCTCTGCCTTTTTCCTGCCTCACGTCAATGACACATCTCGTTCCTCTCAGCTGCCACACACCACCTCCTCTGTTCCAGTGGTTCTCAAAACGTGGCTCCTGGACCAGCATCTCAGCGTGACCAGGGTGTCAGGATACAGATTCCTGGGCCTCCAGCCCAGACATACTGAGCCGAACCTCAGGATGGGGCTCAGCAATGGGTGTTGCAACGGGCCACCCTGATGACGCTGACGCTCACTTGAATCTGAGAACCGCTGTGTAAGTCATTCGGCGAAAGTCAATTTGCCTCCAAACCAGTCCTCCAAATGGCCAACTTGTTGAAAATCAGTTCTTCTGGTGGGTGTTCAGTAGGACAGAAATTCGAACATTTAAAAAAATGAAACTTGCCGAATTAAACAAACGAATGGGCTTACCTCTCTCCCCGATCAAACCCTCCACACTCACTGATACACCTTTAACAAGTTTGACTTAAAGTATAAAGACTTAACCATATAAAAAGAATATTCAGTTTGGGGCTACTGATAATGACATATACCATTTAGAAAAGTATATGTCTGTGTAGTGAAGAAAAACCTTATCCAAAGAGAGGTCTGCCCTTTGCCCTTGGTTTCTGGACGGTGGTCTTGAAGCCCTTGCCACCTCCTGCCTCATAGGAGTGTCTCTGTCTGGGGCTTGCACTGCTGACATTCTAACGTGAGTTACAATGCGGGGTTTGCCCCACACCACATCACTTCTGACCTCCAGGGGAAGTGGCGACTAAAGGGGTTAGCTTGACCTCCAGGAGAGGCTGCAGAAAGAAGCTCAGCCACACAGGCAGTCTGTGACTGAGGCCCTGAGAAATGACTCACCGAAAGCTTGGGCGAGCTTCCCTGGCCAGCAGTCCTCTGGGCATGCGGTCACACAGGGTGGCCAGGGAGGGGGTAATGCTATGTCTCCGTCGGGGAGAGGGCGGCCCAAAGCCCTGTGGCGGTCCCCTTTTGGGCTCTGCTTTATGTGTCTCTTCCACTGGCTGGTTCTCATTTGGAGCCTTTCCCACAAACCATGCCCATGAGTATAAAGGCTTACAGTGGGTTCTGAGTCTTTCGAGGAAATTACCGAACATGAGAGTTATTTTAGGAATCTTCTCAACTTGCAATTGGTGTCATAAATGAGAGAAGTTTTAAGGAGACTGCCTCTTCAGATTTTGCAGTTTGGCTAATTTCATAGAAGTAAAACAAACAAACAAACAAACAAAAAACAGGAAAAAAAACCCCTCACTGTTCTATATGGTTATTTCAGTTCACATTATATCTTTTCCATTTTAAAAATGTGATTTTTTTTTGTTTTAGCAGTGTGTTAATATTCGTCTTTCAGCAAATTCTAATTTTGATACATTTATTTTTGATCCTCACAATTCTATACATTTTTTAATTAATAGGTAAAGAATGGGTGGTATTAATTGATAGTCTATTATCCTTTCTGGAGATCCTCATTTCTATCTCATTGCGTTAGAGAATTTTAAGTTTTCACACTGAACAGGCTTCTCTTTGATAGCTTAATTTATAGTTAAAATTTCAACTGTTAGAAATACAAAATTACTGTTCTCTTATTATTTGGAAAATTTTCTAAAGAATATTTTAAAGGCTCACAAATGGAGAAAATAAAAAGTAACATTCAGGATATCCTAAAGACATTGGGGGTTTGTAACATGTAACAAATGCAATTAGATTTGGTATCTTAAATAGCACTCAGAATATATTTAACTTTCAGAAACTTACTTCATCATGAAAAAATGAAATTTAACATTTTTCAGAAGCTCTTACAGACGAATGGCCAATATGGGAAATTTGGCAATTTGGTTAGTTATCTGGCTTACCAGATGAGTTATCTGGCTTACCACTGGTGCCACTGGCAGTAAAGGTACTAAGTGGTAGGTTAAGAACACTGGATTTGAAGTCATGAAATACTTGGTTTTGATAAAGGGCAAATCTGTAACCAAACAATCTGGGTTTAAACACTGACAAGTGAAAAGGACAAACATGTAACCTCTAGGTGACTCACTTTTCTTATCTGAAAGATGGGGCTAAAAATTATACCCACTTCATGAATTTGTTTGAAGATTACAAGACAATACATACAAGGTACAGTGCCTGATAAATGACCAGATCTTAGTGAAATTTATATTTTGTGATAATAATGGAATAGAATGAAGTTTCTTTTATGTATTCTCTGGTTAAGAATATTGATATGTTAGATATACCAGTTTCTGGGGTTTGTTTTTTGTGTGTTTTTTTTTTAAACCAAGTGGCTATATGCAGAAAATGCTATAGAATATTGACTGTAATGTTAAATGGGTTCTTTTGTAGAAGATCTAATGTTTCAAAATCAAAAAGCACATGTCACAATAAAAAAATCTTTCTATTTGTATAATTCTGAACTTGCTTCTAGACTTCGTATAGCCACTTGTAAAAGAAACTGAAACTTCAGGTTTCTTTTTTCAATGCCTGTTTTTGGTTATACGGGTGTTTCAGTTTTTAATATTCCCCTCACTAATTTCTTTTTTCAGATCTTCAAATTGTAACCTCACCTGATGTGACCAGCCACTCTCCATCAGCCCCACATGCAGAGAAGGACAGAACTGACTCAAACTGTAGAATTATCTGGGTTAATGAAATGGAAAAAGCTCCTGAGAGCCAAAATAACAGAACAAGCTGCCCAGTGACTGTTTTACATGTGCTCTCCTGGGAGTCTCTCAAAAGCCACCAGGGCAACACTGGCAGAGAACAGACATCCTCTGCCGGAGGGTTGTAAGCTACTGAACTTGAAGCCTGGCTTAGCAGAGTTGCAGAGAACACACCCCTCAAATATATATGTACTTATATATTGGTACATGTTTGTATAAGCAATAAAGGGAACATCAAACTAGTCATTAAAGGTATGACAGTAGAGGGAAGGAAGAGACTATTAATTTTACTCAGTTTACACAGTATTTTTTGGATCATTACAATGAATGTGTATTACCTGTGCATTTCTAACAAGCTGCCTTTTGAAAACTTTGTTTTATTTTTAATGCTCAGGTGTGTGCAGAAAGACACATTTGATTCAAATCCTGGTTCTATAACCTGCTGGTCCTGTAGGCAATTTACCTGGAACAGGTGGCCGTTGGCTAAAATTAATTTTTCTGAACCTCAGGCCCTTTATCTGTAAATTAATACCAATCTCACAGGATTGTCTTGAGGTTTAGATACAATTTGCTTAATGTCACCAGGCACATAGTAGATGCTTAATAAATTAGAAACTGTTTCTAATCCAGACTGCTTCTCTTACTCCCCCAAGTATCCCTTTGATCCATTTGGAATGAGAGCTATGAAACCCCCTCCCACTGTCCTCTCCCTGAATCCATTCCTTTAGAATACTTTTCTAATGACAATCCTACTTAAAATCTCTATGTCTGGCAGGACTTCACTTTCACCGCATACTCCCACTCCTTTCTTTGAGGAGTGACCCCACCATAAAAACTATCACAACCATTTCTGTAAACACATAACTCCCATTCTGAAATCACAGTCTTAGAAATTCAACATTATAAATTTAATACATCATATTTTTAAAAAATTAGAAAATAGTTAATTAAAAGATTTTTTAAACGGAACTATTAGTCCAGGTCAATGTCTTAGGTTTAATAAACTTAGAAGGCACCTCAATTAGGAAAAGCCTCAATGGATACCACCAAAGTAAAGAATAGCCCAGTGAAACACCAGCTGCCTACACTGCCTGAGCTTGTGAAACAACATCTAGAGACCTGCTAGAGCTCATGGGGAGGGACAAAGCCTCCTTTGGTAGCAAAAGAGGTGATGAGACCTGTGGGTAAAATTGCAATATTTCCAGAATCTTTCACCTGGCCTTAGTGTATCTCCACATCAATAGGTGTTTCCAAGGGGTGGAGAGAAGCAGCCCATCTCTATATCAACAGGTGATTACAACGGGGGCAGAGAGCAAGCACACACCTGGACCAGAGAGGTTTCATGGGATCCTTTTGCAGCCATTTCACAAGAGACATGGATAAGAAGAAGTAGATGACTGCTTGTAGGCAACAAACAGGTTTCACCCACTTTATTTTTCCCCTTTGATTTCGGCTTCAAAGGTTATTTGCCCCAGGTTGGGAACATATTTTTGCCCCAGAGTTACAAGACCAAAGGTGAAATCTTTTAACATCAAACTTTCTGACAAGGGGAACCGTAAGCTCTATGAAAGTGCTACCATCCTCCTTACTCACTATGGGACCCCTAGACCCTAGGAATGCATGTATGCAAGAAATACAGGTTAAGGAATGAATAAATACACGAATCAACAAGCTCTTCTAAACTTCAGCTGCAGATGCCATTCAGCTGGAGATGCCATCCAGCTGACCCACAGTGTTGTAATAAAAAATAATTAATTCATCTTAGATAATTTTCTGGATGTAAGGCGCTTTAGACATTGGGATATGAAACGTAGCTAAAGTTAAAGAGAATCTACCATAAGCTAAATACCAATGAGTTCAAAGCTATACATATACAAAAACGTAAGGACATATGTCCATGTCCCTTACCAAGCCACAACAGTCTGCCAGCTCATGGGGTAAGGTTCTGCTTAGAACTGCAACAGCATGGTACAGGCCCTTCCTGGGTCATGCTGTTCTGAGCCTTTGCCAGCGTGAGATTTACAGTGGTCACAGCTCACTCTTGACTAATGTGGCACAAATCTTCCTGATTGAAAACCCAGTTTGTGAGAACACAATCCATTTTAAGTGCCTAACACAGAGAGAGTTGAGGATTTATAGGGTGCCATTTCTTCTGTATTTCACACAGAAATGACACAACTTGAGTCCTAACATCACAGAACGTGAAGGCAGTTTCCTTAGGTCATTTTAGCTGTCAGGCTAACATGGAGTCACAAGACGAACTACCACTGATTTTAGGTTGGTATGTTATGCCACAAACAGACTGATGGAAATTCCACTACTACATCTTCAAAGATGCGTAGCATGAGAGATAGTAGACTTTTTTAAGCACTTAAAGTTGGCAAAACATGATCTTTTTCCTTGGGAAACTATGTATAGCTTTGGAGTTGCACTGGACATGGGCAAGATGTACTATGAATTTCCATTTTATCAGGAATCCACATGATTTCACAGGTGAAATAGCTAGGGTGTTTGGGGCACATTCAAACCTGTCTTTTATGAGAAAGTTAAATAAAAGTAAACAAGCATGTTGAAGGACATTATTGAAAAGAGCAGCTTGTCATGACAGGGGCTGACCCAGCCTGATCCTCTATGCCTCTTATACACCCCATTAGGTGCTCAGCATTGTATAATTAGTGATGTCTACAATGGCCTTGAGGCTCTGCAGGGATTTAAGCTAACTTTTGAACTGACAGAGACTACATTTTGCTCAATTTTGTGTTGATGGTGATTATCCTTTACTGCATTTTGGTTATACCTCACCTAAAGAATGAGTAATAAATCTTAGTGAATGAGACTGTTCTATGAACCACAATAGCCCATTTCCCTGGCATTAAGGAGAGAACACTTGAACTGGACTATTTACCTTATTAATCTCACAGACGCAAAAGCAATCCAATCCATTCAGGGAACTTAATGGCCTAAAAGAGTAGGGACGTTTGATTGGAGGTTTTTTTCCCTCTATATTTACAGTTAGTTTAGTTCTTCTGCAAACAGAGTAAAACTCTCAGGGAATAAAAGAGAAGGACAAAGGAAAACAGTAAAATTGCATTACTATAAATATAATTAAGCAACAAAAATTAATAATTTCTAAAGTAGCAATTTCCCCTGACCTTAACCATGTAAAGTAAAATCCACCTTAGATGCTAAAAACTGGGAAACATACTGGTTTTCCCAACATCTTCAGATACATGGCTTGTTTATCCAAAGAACTGAGCTGTATTGCACAACTTTGCTTTCGGCACAGTTGCTTCTTGAATTAACTGTGTGGTGGTAACGAGCCCTTCAAAGCCAGTGTGACTATGGTTTATCCTATTTCCCTTTAGAATTCTCCTCCTCCTGGATGTGGCCATATTTCCACTATTTGGATCTTCTAAAAAGAATGGAATAGAAAAAGGACACACATCAAAAAAAATTTTTTTTGTAGCTAAAAGTATAGTAAATGTGAAGGCCAGAAACTGGTGCCCATCAAGAAGTCAGATTATCCATGAATGGTGTTTATCCTGTCACTCGTTACATAGTCTGGAAAATGGCATCCAGCTTCTGGTCACCCCTCAGATCCCATGGCATGTTCTCATTGCTCTGGGGATGCTGTTAACCTTCTAGTCTACAGTTATTCCCTTGGGTATGGGATTTCAGTACTTTGCTATCCACCATCTATCTTTCTCTTATCTTTAAATATCTCTCAGATATTTAGGGATGGCACTTTTGCTCTTGCTCAGAGAATATATTTGATAAGCTGTTACTGAATGAATTCTTTCTAAGTAGAGACCTTTGGGTCTGTCCTCAGATGGCTGCCAACAGCACAATTCTGCTTTCAAAATCTAGTGAGGACATATTGACTAAGACCCAACCTGGAATTTCCTGCATTTTGACAGCTGTCCTAAAACAGCCTTCGAGGTCTGCAGGAAGGAGTAACTGAGTGCAGAGGTGACACAGAGCCTTCATGAATCAGGGGAAGTAGCCATGGAGAAAGAAAATTCTTAGAGGATCATAATATCAAAGTTTGAAAGCCAGAAGAAAAAAAGGAAGAGATGGAACACTCCAGGGCTGTGGCAGAATGAGGGGTTCTGTGTTGATTACAGCATTACAGTCATTCAGGAGAACTCTTGAGCAATACACAAAGAAGGCTCTTATGTGACTTATCAAAGCTGCACAGGAGGTCTTTAAATACTGCAACTAAAACTCTAGCATCTCTTCTGTAAATGGGATTTAAAAGCTGGAAGGGACTTCAGAGAGCACTGGCCCCTCGCTACTCAAGGTATGGTCCCTGGGCCAACAGTACTGGCATCTTGCTAGAACTTGCTAGAAATGGAGACTCTCAGACCCACCTTACACGTACTTGATGGGAAGATGTGCTTCAACAGCAGCTCCAGGTGACCCACATGCACATTAAACTTTGAGAGGTGCGGCTGCAGTCAATCCTCCATCTCTGGCAGCACTCCTTGCATATCCGAATATTTGAAACGATGAGACACCCAAGACTTTACATGAAAATGTGAAGTATTAGTAATACCTTCAAAATATTGAATCATAAGCCCCTCCTGATAACTTTATGACCTTAGTCCTAGTGGGAGGTCAATAAATCCCCTCTTTTCTGCTGAACAGCTTTTCCAATATGAGGCAACAGCTCTGAAGTCTCTTATTGGAAAGGGCATCTACTCTGCATTCTCTGAGTCATAAATTGTTAGCATTCAAAGCCAACACTAGAAATCCTGTAGTCAGGGCAGACCTGAGTCCAAATCCCAGCAAGCGAGGACTGATCCCCAGATTTGGTGGGACAGGAAAGGTAGCTGTAGCTTAGAAAACAAGTTAAAGAAAGTCCCATGATTTCAAGAACAAGGCCTTTGAAAGAGTAAAGCATCCCATGTTCTCGAGTGGTGGCAGAGGTGGGAGCCTTCATGCAGATCCATCATACCACCTTCCTTTTCCCAATTACTTGGCTGACTGTCTCTGGCCCATCTCCTTCTTATCATATTTTCCTGAAAAGGAATTTTGCGTGGCCACCTCAGAGCTGCTACTGACACAAATCCCTCAGACCCATTCCTATGGAATTCAAAAAGCAGAAGCTTTTTCTGTCTGCCTTAAAGAATGACAAGGCAGTTGCTTGCCCTCCCATTCTGATATCGGCTGTGGCTGCCTGGAACCCTGTTGAGGGCTGTGAGGCCATGTCCAGGCTCAAGTGAGTGTGGTCAGGATATGGTCATTACATCAGTCATGGGCGTAAGAAGGGAAAGAGCAGATGGGCCAGCCCTGCATCATAAAGCACGCATATGCTCAAGCACGTGAGCACACTGCTTCTTTCCTAGAATTCACTGGATCATCACAAAATCCATGACTTCTTTTTCCAAAGAGAACTTTCTGGAAGAATGTTGAAGACAACAGTGTGAAACTGCCTCAACTGAAACTTAACTATTTTACTCTTTAAACACCCAATGTAAATTAATGATCACTCTTAAAATTAACCTAAAATTTCAACGGTCCTCTTCTATTTTTACTATCATTTCTTCGTATCTTCTTCTCCAACATGCTAACATATAACGAGGTGTGTAAGATGACAAATTTAGGCATCCAGTCCAGTATGGAATCTGTCTTCAATCTTTCATTTTATTCATTTTTTAGTATTCACAGTGGCGAGTCAGGCAATACACGATGGAGCTACTCTCCCATCAGACATATACACAGGCAAGAGCTCCCACTAAGAGTTTCTTCTAACTCCATTAGTTGCTAAGCAACCAGTTCACTAGAACCTTCCTGATCCAAGGCAGAACAGACCAGTTAAGTAGGTGTTCGGGTTGTCCCTTATGTTCAAATTCATTCCTGCAAAAGCATCTGATGCTTTGTCCGTGCAGGCTACAGGCAAAGTCTTCACAAAAATGGGAAAAAAAGAGTTTAAGAATTACCCACAAGAGTTCAAATAGTTACTAGATTAAATAGTAGCAAGAGTTCAAAAGTAACTAGGTAAAGAACTTCTTTTAATCCTATGAAAATTTATGTTCACATATAGATTTTAAAGTGATATGAACAATTTGATATGAAAATCTCTTTCACCACTTTAGAGTCATCTGTATCGAAATGCAAAGAATACTGGTAATTCAGTCTTTCAGGAATCCCGGCATACAAGCCCAAACCCAGTCAACATCAGATGGGCTAATTAAAAGCAATTAATTCAACAAGCAGCTGGGATCATCCCACAGTGTGGACAATTCATTTTGAATCTGTTTTTTTATAAAAATGATAAATAGAATCAGGGCATATATATAGATCCCAATTATTCTTCACACCAATTCATCAGATTCACATGATCAGCTATCTTGCCCCTCTTTTATAAAACATCTGTCTTTGCTCAACACTCAATTTCTAAAGGTTTAAAATTTCATCAATTTCATTATCCTTCAAACATGAGTTCTTGTTCTTTCAGAAGAAGCTAAGGTTGACTGTATCTCTGTGATTACATAAGCCCGAATGAAATTGTGATTTTAAATAAAACAGAATGAAAGTTATAATTTTAAAAGTATAAAAAAGATATGGCAGAAAAAGTGAAATAGTCTTTCAACACACCCTTAAAAGAACGTATAAAGAACTTAACAATGACTACTTAGAGTAAATGATTAAAAAAATCTAGCTATTAGTATTACATTACAAATATTTTTCTAGCTTCATAGTATTTATATTTGGTAAAAGTGAATCAGTTTAAATGAAGGAATAAAATGCAGACCAGAGTTCACCATTCTCCATTCACTATACACAGTGCACTCTAGCACAATAATGAAAATAACAGTCATTCAATCCAAAATGTTAATGATTTCTCAGGCATTGATGCAAATAATTTTCAAAGGTAATGGGACAATGATTCTTTAGAGGCTCTCAGCTTTCGATTTAAAAAGGAAATAACATGTGACAACTACCACCATTATCAGGTGCTTGACCTTGCATTGACAAAGGGAAGTCTATTTTTAATCAGTGTGTTTAGTTTAGAAGGAAATTGTGAAGCCGTTTTAATTTTTTTTTTCAATTCACATTTTATTTTATTTTTTTAATTTTTTTAAGTTTATTTTGATATCACCAATCTCCAATCAAATGAGTAATATTATGGTGATTACACTACCCCCTTCATCAGGTCCCCCCCACCAACCCCATTACAGTCACTGTCCATCAGCATAGTGAGATGCTATAGAGTCACTACTTGTCTTCTCTGGGTTGCACAGCCCTCCCTGTGCCCCCCTAACATTACATCTGCTAATCGTAATGCCCCTTTTTCCCCCTTGCCCCTCCCTTCCTGCCCATACTCCCTAGTCCCTTTCCCTTTGGTAACTATTAGTCCATTCTCGGGTTCTGTGAGTTTCCTGCTGTTTTGTTCCTTCAGTTTTTTCCTCAGTTCTTATACTCCACATATGAGTGAAATCATTTGGTACTTGTCTTTTTCAGCTTGGCTTATTTCACTGAGCATAATACCCTCTAGCTCCATCCATGTTGTTGCAAATGGTAGGATTTGTTTTCTTCTTATGGCTGAATAATATTCCATTGTGTATATGTACCACCTCTTCTTTATCCATTCATCTACTGATGGACACTTAGGTTGCTTCCATTTCTTGGCTATTGTAAATAGTGCTGCAATAAACATAGGGGTGCATCTGTCTTTTTCAAACTGGGGTGCTGCATTCTTAGGGTAAATTCCTAGGAGTGGAATTCCTGGGTCAAATGGTATTTCTATTTTGAGTTTTTTGAGGAACCTCCATACTGCTTTCCACAATGGTTGAACTAATTTGCAGTCCCACCAGCAGTGTAGGAGGGTTCCCTTTTCTCCACATCCTCGCCAACATTTGTTGTTGTTTGTGTTTTGGATGTTGGCCATCCTCACTGGTGTGAGGTGATATCTCATTGTGGTTTTAATCTGCATTTCTCTGATGATTAGTGATGTGGAGCAACTTTTCATGTGCCTGTTGGCCATCTGAATTTCTTCTTTGGAGAAGTGTCTATTCATGTCCTCTGCCCATTTCTTAATTGGATTATTTGCTCTTTGTTTGTTGAGGTGCATGAGTTCTTTATATATTTTGGATGTCAACCCCTTATCAGATACGTCATTTATGAATATATTCTCCCATACTGTAGGAAGTCTTTTTGTTCTACTGATGGTGTCCTTTGCTGTACAGAAGATTTTCAGCTTGATATAGTCCCACTTGTTCATTTTTGCTTTTGTTTCCCTTGCCCGGGGAGATATGTTCATGAAGAAGTTGCTCATGTTTATGTCCAAGAGATTTTTGCCTATGTTTTTTTCTAAGAGTTTTATGGTTTCATGACTTACATTCAAGTCTTTGATCCACCTTGAGTTTACCTTTGTGTATGGGGCTAGACAGTAGTCCAGTTTCATTCTCTTACATGTAGCTGTCCAGTTTTTCCAACACCAGCTGCTGAAGAGGCCGTCATCTCCCCAATGTATATCCAAGGCTCCCTTATCAAATATTAATTGACTGTATGTGTTTGGGTTGATGTTTGGATTTTCTATTCTATTCTACTGATCTGTGGGTCTGTTTTTGTGCCAATACCAAATTGTCTTGATTACTGTGGCTTTGTAGTAGAGCTTGAAGTCAGGGTGCGTAATTCCCCGTTTTATTCCTCTTTCTCAGGATTGCTTTGGCTATTCGGGGTCTTTTGTGGTGCCATATGAATTTTAGAATTATTTGTTCAAGTTCATTGAAGAAAGCTGTTGGTAGTTTGATAGGGATTGTGTTGAATCTGTAGATTGATTTGGGTAATATTGCCATTTTGACAATATTTATTCTTCCTAGCCAAGAGCATGGGATGCATTTCCATTTGTTAGTGTCCTCTTTAATTTCTCTTAGGAATGTCTTGTAGTTTTCAGAGTACAGGTCCGTTTTAATTTTTAAAAACAAAATGAAAACCCACACATTTTTCGGTGCTCACAAGGTCTTATTCCACAGCACATCTAGAACCAGCCTTCTAGTTACTACAAGGCTGCAGCTTCTCTAACAGGCAGACATGTAGCTGTTCATTGTCAGCCAGGCAATTAATGCTTATCGAACGTCCACCAGGTGTGAGGCTCTGTAATACACTGTCTATAAAATGTCAGATTGACTGCTTAATTTGGCTTTGCTGAATGTCAAGGCCCTCATTAAGGGTGCTATTTTTTTTTTCTGGCTAAATTTAAAAGCTATTTCTTCTTGGTGGATATTACCTAAATGACTAATCATCAGATACAAGTTGCAAAATGCCAACATCTACTCACAGCAGTAGTTGATTATAACTTAGGTGAGAAATTGACATTTTCAGCTATGGTTTTTTTTTTTTGTCAATTTCTACACCTTCTTGGAACTATATTTGCAGGGTTTTTTTTTTAAGTCACAATTACCTTAAGAGAAGTCTACTGTAGCATTTCAGGTCCCTCTTCTGAACCAGATTCTAGTACTTTTAGAGTTAGAAGTTGAGGGGAAAAGACCATATGCTACCACATTAAGTCCCCAACTAATTAGCCAAGAACACCAAAACTTATGAGTAGCCAGGTGGGTGGGCCCCATAAAATCAGCTGAAGGTCTGAAAAATAACAAAAGGTTGAATAAGAGAGGATTCTCTCTGACTTCCTTCAAAGTCAGACATTGGCTTTTTCCTACGTTTGGACACAAACTAAAGCACTGGCTCTCCTGGGTCTCCAGGGTGCCGACGGCATAGCTCCTGGGACTTGTTAGCCTCCATAACTGCATACATCAGTTCCTTACAATAAATCTCTATTTACATAAAATCCTATTGGTCTTTTTCTGTGGAGAACTCTAATACAGTATTTTATATATTACATATATATGTATGTAATATATAATTGTGTATGTTCTCTCCCTCTCTCTTTATACATACATATATATAAAGTCATGAGACAGTGTCAGATAATCATGAAAGCTGGTATAGGTAGAAAAGAAACACAATTTCGGTAATTTTTATTTTCTTAGAAACTTATTCACCAAGGTTTTGAAGTTTACTGGTATAAAGTTTCCATGGTATCTCTGATAATCATTTTTCCTTTCTTCCCCTCTAAATGTCACCTTTCTCATTTTTATACCAAAAATTTTACCTACTGCCTCTTCCCTTTTTATAATTCTTGAATACATTTGGCCAATGTTTATCTGAATAATCCATATGTCTAAGAAAATCGTTTTTAAAAATTTGCCGTTAAAACAATTTTTTTTTTACTATTTCATAAATACTTGCTTTTATCCTATTTCCTTCCAGCTATTTTATTAGGAAATATGTTTTTATTGATTTTATAACTCCAGCTTTTGAAGTTAAAAGTTCATCATTCTGGATCTTTCCTTTCTTTAAATAAATGTACCAAGGCTTGGCAAGAACCCTGTGATGTGTTACCCAGATGCCTCTCTAACAAAGCCCTCCAACCGTTGCTCTGATACTGAGTTACTTAGCAGAGTAGGAAGCAGATGAGCACAGGGTTGAGAACTCTGGCTTTGGAGTCCAATGCATAAAGGTTTGGGCCTTGGGTGCATTATTAGTGATGTGACCTTAGCCACCTTCCTTAACCTCCCTAAGCCTCAGTTTTCCTGAGCACAAAATGAAGGTACCTGTCTCGAACTGATGCATCAATTTAATGACAAAACTGCAGATTACCTCCTGGCTTGTAGCAGGCCCTCAATCAGACTTTGTCAAATGAGTCAATGAATTCTTTTCTTTCAAACCTTATTAGGGCCCATGAAGGCATTTATAATTCTAAATGAAAATTTCAAATTACTTTTATTTTTGACTTATAATTCTGTACACAGATACATCAACATCTGAGTAAATAAACATTATTCCCCACCCACTTCTCTGTTGTTTTACCCTCTAAAATACAAGGCTTACAATTTTACTAACTTCTTCGCAATTACATCTGTCAGTCTTTACAGTTTATTTTGCTGTGTTTTCATTGTCCCTTAATTTTCTTTTCTTTTTTTCTTTTTCTATTTAAGTATAGTTGACATACAATATTATATTGATTTCAAGTGTACAACACAGTGATTCAACAGTTACCCACATTATTAAATCCTCACCCCAACTAGTGCAATTCCTAGCTGTCAACACTGGAAGATGTTACAGAACCACTGACTATATTCTCCATGCTGTACTTCCATCCCCGTGACCAAATTATATTATGATTAAGATTTTTGTATCTCTTTATCCTCTTCACGCACCTTTCCCTGATGGTAACCATCAGTCACTTCTCCATGTCTATGAAAAGAAAAAAATGAAGAAAAGGAATGATGGAACAGAGTAAAGCAGAAAGACATAAAGTTATCCAGAAATAGGCAGATAGCAAACTAGAAAGAAGAATGCAGAAGGTGAGAAAAAGCCATGGATGGAGAGATGCACTTACCACTTAGCTATGCAAGCAAAGGAGAGGAAAATTAGGAAAACTTTTTCTATGTAATAACAACTCTAATTGGGCTCTTTTATGATATGCTACTATATTCTGCAACTATAAACAAAATGTCATGTTTCTTCCAGATACAAAACACCAGCAAATCCGTATGTCCACTCAGTAGCTATTAGTTGAGTGCCTACTATAAGCTGTGCTCTGTTGGAAGTGTTGCAGATTTAGCACCGAATAAGAAGCACACAGTCTCTGCCCTGATGATGCTTACAAGTGGAATGGGGTTAGTTGTTTTTAGATTGAAGGTTTCTTTCCTGAACTGTAGAGTTAATTTTCCATTTCATTGCCATGGTCAATCATCTCCTTTCACTTTGGTTTCTGGCAATGTTAAAGAAGCTATAATCCAAAACACTTTTCTCACTACAATCCTAATTAGTACAAAAAAAAAACTAGAATGTTCAAGATTACATTCTGTGTCCTGTTTCACTATTGTACTATTCTCCAGACAATGTTTGATTGTGCAAACACCATTTATACATTCTGAGCAGCATCCCTAATATGTATATATTTATAAATGATATAGCTATGCTAAATACCAACCTGTTACGTACATTGTAGAACAAGCCCCAAAGCAGAAATGAAGTTGACAGAAAAATTTACAGATAGTAAATCCTCTCCCATGTCCCCAGGGCTCATCTGCTCTCTCTGGCTTGATTCCCATAGTTTTCTGCTTTCTTCCTTTGCCTCAGTAGGTGATAAACATTTCAGCTCTGGGTATACTGAAAAATTAATATAAATTCTGATTGAAGGTATTTGTGGAACTTATATCAAAAGATTGAATAACTTCTTAATAAACACTTATACTGATTGCTAAATGTTACTTTATCGTTACATAGAATCAAAAGGCCCTACTGTGTCTTTCAATTTGGGACCCGATACGTGGACCTGCGCCTGTGCGCACATTGCGTACATGTACCTGCTACCAATGCCGGTTAGTGTTTTTGGAATCATAGTTTTCAGAATGGTTTCTTTCATTTAGTAATATGCATTTAAGGTTCACCCATGTCTTTTCATCACTCATTTCTTTTTACTACTGAATAAGATTCCTGAATGGAGGTACCACTGAATGGAGTTACCATGATCAGAAACAAAATACGTGATACGATAAAATATGAAGGACCATATTTCTAAATTCCTAGATATACACATTCTTAAAAACATACAACCCACTAACACTGAATCATGAAGAAACTGAATCTGAATTAACCAGTATTAAGCAAGGAGACTGAATCAGGGATCAAAAAAGTCCCAAAAAACAAAATCTCAGGACCAGATGATTTCTCTCGTGAATTCTACTGAACATTTAGGAAGAATCAATTCCAATACTTCTCAAACTCTTCCAAAAAATTGAATAGGAGGGAACACTCCCAAACTCATTTTATGAGGCAATCATTACCTAGAAACCAAAGCCAGATAAGGACACTACAAAAAAAGAAATCTATGGATCAATATCCCTTATCAATACAGATGCAAAAGTATTCAACAGAATACTAGCAAGCCAACTTCAATAGCACAATAAATTATTCATATGCTATGATCAAGTAGGATTTATTCCCGAGATGCAAGGATTCTTCAATATATGCAAATTAATAAATGTATAACATAATACATTAATAAGTGTGACACATAATAGAGTGAATGATAAAATTATTATTCTATTAATGTGTTACATTAATAGAATGAAAGATAAAAATCATATGATCATCCCAATAGGGGCTGAAAAAGCATTTGGCCAAATTTAACATCGTTTCATGATAAAAACTCTCAACATGCTAGATGAAACTTAAGCAATAAGCTCTTTGACCCTGGTCTTGGTTATTTTTTGGATTTGACACCAAAAGCAAAAATAAACTAGTGGGGCTACAAACTAAAAAGCTCTTGCACCCAAAGGAAACCATCAACAAAATGAAAAGGCAAGCTACAGAATGGGAGACAATATTTGCAAATCATGTATCTGATAAGGGGATATCTGAACTATACAAAGAACTCGTACAACAGTCCAATTAAAATATTGACAGAGGAACTGAATAGACATTTTTCCAAAGAAGACATACAAATGGCCAACAGGCCTATGAAAAGGTGCCCAACATCACTAATCATCAGGGAAATGTAAACCAAAACCACAATGAGATACCACTTCACACCTACTAGAAGGCTACTATCTAAAAGACAAGAAATAACAAGTGTTGGTAAGGATTCAGAAAAAAGGAACCCTTGTGCACTATTAGTGGGAATGTAAACTGGTGCAGTCACTATGGACTTTCCTCAAAAAATTAAAAATAGAATATGATCCAGCAATTCCACTTATGGGTATAAATCCAAAGGAAATGAAATCAGGATCTTGAAGAGCTATCTGACCTTCTAAGTTCATTGCAGCATTATTTACAATGGCTAAAACATGGGAAAATCTACATGTCCTTCTATAGATGACTGGATAAAGATTTGAGACATATATACGCACATACACACACACATATATATATACATACATACACAAAACCCCACAAATATTTATTTATTAATAATGGAATATTTTCACCAATGAAAAAGAAGGAAATCTGCCATTTGCAACATGGATGGAACTTGATGGCATTCTGCTAAGTGAGATTAAATGGGACAGAGAAGGACAGATACTGTATGATCTCACTTATTTGTGAAATCTTAAAAAGCAAAAAATTCACAGAAACTGTAGCATGTTAGTTGCTAAGGGCCAGGGGATGGTGAAAACGGGAAGGTGTTGATCAAAGAATATAAACTTCCAGTTAAAAGATGAGTAAGTTCTAGGGATCTAATGTACAGTTAACAATACTGTACAGTAGACCTGAAAGTTGCTAGGAGAGTAGATCTTAATAGTTACTAAACACACACATAAAAGCTAACTATGGAAAGTGATGGGTGTTGTAACTAACTTTAATGTGATAATCATTTCACAATATATATATGTATCAAATCATGATATTGTCTAACTTAACACAATGTTATAGACAATTTTATCTCAATAAAGCTAGATAAAAAATAAAAACGGAATGGTGTATTTCCACTGTCATTATCTGTTAGCGTTCTTTAAAGTCGTCTGTCTTCAAACCGCTTCTCATCCATCAGAGACAAGTTAACAAATCCCTGCCAGAATACAAATGAACTCATTACTTGCTTCCTTGAAAAAGACTTCCTACAGAAAAAAAGAATGTCAGTTGAACTAATACAGTGTTTCATGTTGTAGCTGATTTATATTTGGTAGCTCATCGTGTGGACAGTGAAGCATTTCACAGCCCGGCACTGGTCCATGGATCAGCCTCAATCGATATTTTTACCCCTTAGATTTTGGCCGCCTGTCCCACACTCTACTGATACCAACTTCTCAAAGAACGGTGAATTTTCCTGCGCCCACCTTGATCTTCTACAGAATGTGTCCATCTCTTGAAACTCTTTTCTGGCTTTGGTTAGAATGTGCATACCGCTTATCTTCACGTATCTGTGACTCTTCCTTTTTTGTCCCGCTGGTTGGCCACCTTCTCATTCTCTTTCTGCCATCTGGGTAAAGGCATCGTTTAGGTACCAATGACAGGTATTCTTTTCTGTTCTCTTTTTCTCCCTGCTGTGATATCTCATATGTTCCTGGGACCTCAACCTTCACTTCTTGTGTAGAAGCTGCAGTGGTGATGTTTTCTGTTCCTCCTGCAACATCCTCCACACACTTCTGCATTTAGTAGATGCTCAGTAAATATGTATGGAATTGAGAAAGTCGTGAATTCTGCACACTATTTAGTAACTATTATTAGTCGTGGAGTTACTTTGCTCTTACCATCTTAAGAAGTAACAAAGAAGCACACTGATTTGTGAAGTAGCAATAGCTACTAGATTGAACATAAAAAATAAAATAAAATACTAAATACTAAGCCAAACCGAAAAAAATGAAATGTAAATGTTTAAGGACATTTAAAAATTTTTAATTAGAGGTAAAGTATTTTAATAGCATAGAGCAAAATAAATTTATCATCAGAAAAAGAATATAGCAAGGATAAAATGGTCCTGATATTGGATGTTTTTTGTTCCAAAACAAAATGTTGGAGTTATTTCAAAAGCCAATCAAGCAGAGTGAAAATGGATAAAAACAACCTGCAAATAAATTATTTTCTTGATGGTTTTGCTATCAAAACTCAAACAAAAAAGAAAATATACACTTAAGAAGCACTGTGTATCTGAATCACTGCCATATTCTTCTTAATCTGCCTATTAATCTTCTTAAACTTCCTTAAATTCCTTATTATTATTATTAAGGTTATCATTGATATACAATCTTATGAGGGTTTCACATGAGCAACATTGTGGTTACTACATTCATCCATATTATCAAGTCCCCCCCCCCCACTCCATTGCAGTCACTGTCCATCAGCATAGTAAGATGCTATAGAGTCACTACTTGTCTTCGTGCCATACTGCCTTCCCTGTAACCCATCTACATTACATGTGCTAATCATAATACCCCTTAATCCCCTTCTCCCTCCCTCCCAATCCACCCTTCCCACCCCCTTTCCCTTTGGTAACCACTAGTCCCTTCTTGGAGTCTGAGTATGCTGCTGTTTTGTTCCTTCGGTTTTGCTTTGTTGTTATACTTCACAAATGAGTGAAATAACTTGGCACTTGTCTTTCTCCGCCTGGCTTATTTCACTGAGCATAATATCTTCCAGCTCCATCAATGTTGTTGCAAATGGTAAGATTTGTTTTCTTCTTGTGACTGAATAATATTCCAGTGTGTATATGCACCACATCTTTATCCATTCATCTACTGATGGACACTTAGGTTGCTTCCATTTCTTGGCTATTGTAAATAGTGCTGTGATATACATGGTGGTGCATATGTCCTTTTTGATCTGGGATCTTGTTTCCTTTGGGTAAATTCCTAGGAGTGGAATTCCTGGATCAAATGGTATTTCTATTTTGAGTTTTTTTGAGGCATCTCCATATTGCTTTCCACAATGATTGAACTAATTTACATTCCCACCAGCAGTGTAGGAGGGTTCCCCTTTCTCCACATCCTCACCAGCATTTGTTGTTCCTTGTCTTTTGCATGTTGGCCATCCTACCTGGTGTGAGGTGATATCTCACTGTGGTTTTAATTTACATTTCCCTGATGATTAGGGAAGTGGAGCATCTTTTCATTGCGCATTGGCCATATGAATTTCTTCTTTGGAGAGGTGTCTGTTCAGATCCTCCACCCATTTTTTAATAAGATTATTTGCTTTTTGGGTGTTGAGGCACTTGAGTTCTTTATATATTTTGGATGTTAACTCCTTATCAGATATGTCGTTTATGAATATATTCTCCCATAGTGTAAGATGCCTCTTTGTTCTGCTGATGGTGTACTTTGCTGTACAGAAGATTTTTAGTTTGATGTAGTCTCATTTGTTCATTTTTGCTTTTGTTTCCTTTGTCTGAGGAGATGTGTTCAAGAAAAAGTTGCTCATGTCATAGTCAAGAGATTTTTGCCTATGTTTTCTTCTAAGAGCTTTACAGTTCATGACTACATTCAGATCTTTGATCCATTTCGAGTTTATTTTTGTTTATGGGGTAAGACAATAATCCAGTTTCATTCTCTTGCATGTAGCTGTCCAGTTTTGCCAACATCAGTTGTTGAAGAGGCTGTCATTTCCTCATTGTATATCCATGGCTTCTTTATCTTAAGTTTTTTTTTTTAAGTTTCTTTTCTCCTCCCCCTTAGGGTTTCACAGTATCGTCAAAGCTGATAAAATCTCATTCTCCACCCATACTCTAACTCCTAACAGATATGGCTTTGCTTTTTAATTGCTTCTACAAACAAATTTTAAGCATAACTGAAACAGACTTTAGCTCCACCCCTCAAGGGGAACTTGAAGTCCTCACAAGCAGCTTCCCTGCTTGCTGCCTCAATGGTTACAGCTTCTTTTAAAATCTAGATGCTGCTCTTTTCCCAACATGCTCCGCGCCTCGTGTCTGTGGTGGGTGCAAGCACCCTTTGCTCCTACTAGGCCCGATCCTCAAAGCCAACTGGGAGCCTCACACATCCTTGTGTTTCCTCCCCTGGCCATCCAAACCTGCTATGTCCAGCCCACTCTGTTCCCCCGCAAACCGCTCCTCATGCACATCTCTTCTCTCCAGCCATTTGCTCCTGCTCCTCGGTTAGTTCAGGCCTTCATCTGCTCTTACTTAACCACTCCTAATGCCACTAATGTGAATATATTTAAATTTGGGCCTCTTTTACTTTATTTTGAAAGTGGAGATGATGATAAATAACAATACTCATAGGTTTCTTTAGAGAATAAAAACAAGTTTTCGAAGCACTTAAAATAAGTGCTTATAGCACAGACAATAATTAATAGTAGTTACTATTATTGCTATTATTGATTGAGAATGCCAGACAGAGAAAAAGGGAAAAAACAAGGGTCAGGCCCCAAAACACCACCCCAAACCCTAACACAAATTACATGATACTTCAGTTATTTCTTCCCTTGTCTGTATCTCTTACCAGGCTATGAATTCATTCTGTGTAGAAGATAGTAGATTATGTAAGAAATACATAGTGAATTTAAAAATTTATTTCTAATTACGTATTATATACTCATTTAATAGCTTTTTTCACCATTTTATTCAAATAGTGACTGGAGAGTATGATAATAAAAATACATGGAACACAGACTTCTTTAAAAATCATGGGCTTTTTCTCTTCTCTCAAAACTAAAAATTACATAGGCAGAGCATTCTCGGGATCTAATGGAAAATGATGCTCAAATATTTAACTTTCCAAAATGTCATATTTGAATCACTTTACCCTCACATATGTGAAGCTATGTTAGACAGTCAAGACATCTGCTTCCTTGGCCAGAAAGTGTAGGCGTCTGTGGAGATTTAAGCTGCAGACAGCAAACGTTAAACAACAGCTTCCAGACGCTACAGCATGGCTCACAGCTCAAGGCTGCCCACACTGAGGCCCTGCAAATGGGTGTGTCAGAGGGGCTGCATAGGGAGGAGGGCGAGAGGGAGGCTCATTCCCACCTCTCGGCCGCAGACTCTGGATAATAAGGCCTCTACCTTCCCCTGCTGCCTCTGGCTCAATACGTCTGCATTGAATTCTGTTCAGCAGTACTTTGACTTCTCTAGCCCTCCACCAGTCATAGTCCCCCTGGGAGAAGTTTCTGATGAAAGGGTGCACACAAGATACATACAGAATCTTTCATTTCTTTAAAAAAATTATTTCCAGCTTTACTGAAACACAATTGATGTACAATATTGTGTAAGTTTAAGATGTACATGTGATGATTTGATGCATGTATATATTGAGAAATGATTACCACCATCAGGTTAATACATCCCTCCATCGCCTCACATAGCTACGTTCTCTTGTGTGCATGTGATGAGAACTTTGAGATTTATTCTTTCAGCAACTTTTAAGTCAACAGTACATATTGTTCAGTACAGCCACCATGCTGCATCTTAGATCCCCAGAACTTACCTCTTATACCCGGAAGTTCGTACGCTTTGCCAACATCTCCCCATTTCATCCATTCCCCAGCCCTGGAAACCACCATTCTGTTTTCTGCTTCTGTAAGTGAGATCATACCTGTTTGTCTTTCTCTGTCTGACTTAGCATAACGCTCTCATGGTTCATCCATGTCGTTGCAAAGGGCAGGATTTCCCTCTTTCTCATGGGTAAAAAATATCCCAAAGCACACACACACATACGCACGTGCATGCACAGATTTTCTTTATTCATCTGTGGACAGACCTTAGGTTGTTTCCCTATCGTGGCTATTATAAATAATGAAACAGTGAACACCGGAGGGCAGAAATCTTTTTGAGATGCTGATTTAATTCCCTTTCAGTATGTACCCAGATGTGGGATGACTGGATAATATGGTCATTCCAATTTAAATTTTTTGAGGAACCTCCATATTGTTTTCTATAGTAGCTGCACCGTTTACATTCCCACCAACAGTATACAAGGTTCCCTTTTCTCTGCATCCTCACCACCACTTGTTATCTCTCATCTTGGTAGTGGCCGTCCTAACAGGTATGAGGCGAACCCTCACTGTGGTTTTGATTTGCATTTCCCTAATGATTAGTGATGTTGAACAAGTATCTCTTCATACTCATGTATTTATTGGCCATTTGTATAGCTTCTTTGGAAAAATGTGAATTCAGATCCTTTGTGCATTTTTAAACCACAGTATTTGTTTGTTTTTTTTCTGTTGAGTAGCACGGGTTCCTAATACATTTTGGATAGTAACCCCTTATCAGATAGATTTGCAAATATTTTTCCCATTCCATAGGTTGCCCTTTCATTCCGTTGACCTTTAATTCCCTAAGGGAGACAAGCTATGGTTTAAAGGTTTCCAAAAACAGGAACTTTGCATATGAATTTAGAGAGAAGGCAGAGGATGGACAGGATAGGGCTTCATGAGGGACTTCACACTGGTTAGTTGTGATAAACCGTAGAAGATGGGTCAGCAGACTAAGAGGTAGGAGGTTAAGGTGGAAGGAATGGTCATCAGCAAGGCTGAAAGGTGAAAAGGCCCTCAGCGGAACAGAGGGTTATTTGGAGGACAGTATAGCTGCAACATCCAGTGAACAGATGGGGAGAACAAAGATAAAGACGGATAATAATGACACAGCGTGAAGGCACACTCTGGGGATCTGGCAGACATGCAGCGAGGACCTCACCTAGTTAACTGCACACAGTTTGCAAAGGGACAACTGGAATACGAAAAAGTTATACTGCTACTAGATTATTCTAAAAGGAGCTGTCAGATTCAGAAAATGAAAAGATGGGAAAGGATGAAACCAAGAAGTTTCTCTGACCCATCAAAAGGTGAGCGAGTCTGCAATCAAGTGAGGGTAAAGATGAATTGTTCTCTCTTTCCACAAAGAGCTAGGCAGAGTATGACCAGGTATCGCAAGTTAGTATAAGGAGTTATTGAAGGTCTACTGTATATCAGATACATTGCTTAACACATTACACCTCTTATCTCATTTCAATCTATATTCAGCCATCTGAGAGATGTGCTTTATGATCACCAATTTACAGATGAAAAAACATAGGTTCATAGAAGCATGGTGACTCATCCATGTTCAGAAAATAGATAGCAAAAAAGATCAATAATCCAATGAATATTAATTAGAATAGCACCTGCTATTTACCAGGCACTCTGGGAAACAATGGTGAACAGAGAAATGTAGTCCCTGATACTGGATTCAAGCTCAGATCTGACTCCTAAGCTCTTCCATTTCTTCCTTCCACCACTGCTTTATACCGTTTGCACTTTCTAAGAACAAAGTATAAAAATCTAACTTATATCAAAGTACTTAATTAACTTGAACAGATCATGCTAGAAAGAAAAATCCATCAATATTTGTTTATTTTTATATTCATGTTATTAAAAATTGAAATACACATGGAATTCTATGAAATATACATGGAATTCAATTAGAAAACATCTCTTCATTCACCTAATGAATATAATTGAGCACTTACTAAGCCTGAGGCAACATTGTAAGTGCTGGGAGAGATACAGGAACTTATGAGACAGGAAAACCATTTTCACAGGGTGTGTTTCAAGGTGGTAGAACATAAGACACAAGGAAGACAAACACAATTCTAGTTTAGGGCACGCCATCGCTGAGAAATAATTCTCTGTGGGTCTCTTGCACTTTTGTACATATTGGGAGGGAGGCACTGGCTACCCTTTATTCTGAAATCTCTTTTCAAGGATGTTTCCATAGCAAACTACCTTGGATGACAAAGTGGTGTCTCCCTTTGGAGAAAAGGACAGTTTTGCTTATAATCCTGGAAGATACTGTGTCTCTTTGCAAAGAGTAGGCATGCTTACTGTCTAATATAATCATGTCTCTCTTCAGTGCAAATAAAGATTTAGATTCCCTGAGCTCAATGATCCTTTCTTATAATGCAATCCCCTTGGAGGGCAGTAATGCAACCTGGCCCTCTTCATCACCCTGTGGGAACTGGGCCTCAGGGAAGAGGTTAAAATAAGTGGAGACTCAGATGCTACTGTTGCTGTGAGTCACTAGCCATCCTTTGTTTCTGACTTAGGAGTCTTACTGATTTCTACCAGCATGTATGAAACTGTGGCAGGCTAACTTGCTGGCTTGCCAGTAGGGTAAAATCTCAGGGTCTTGACTGTTCCTGACAATGTTAGTTTGCAAATTCTTCCCCTTTTGTAGCCACACCCTTTGGCACACTCTCTTTCACTGATCCTGGGATTGCCTATGTGACTTGCTTGACCAATAGGACATCAAAAAATATAACACAAACCGGAGATTGCAAAGCACCTGCTCATTGAAGCTTCTTGCCCTCTTGTTGTTTAGAATTTAGTTGTCATGTGAAAAAGCCTAAGCTAGGCTGTTTGTGGGAAAAACATGCCCAGTGACTCCTCCCATCCCAGCTAAGAGCCCATCCATCACCAGACATGTGAACAAGGCCAACTTAGATCATCCAGGCTCCAGCCAACTCTCCAGTTAACCACTGATGTGGAATGAATCCAGCATAGATAAGTGGAGCTGGCAGATCAGAGGAACTATCCAACATCTAAGTTTTAGAGTGGTTTGTTATGAAACAAAAAACAACAAAAGATACAGGGTACAAAGTAAAAACTACTCCAGCATAATATGCATATTAAAAGTTCCACAGAGCTCAGTCTACATCTGGTTAAATACTGTAACTCCAGCACACAGCACAGTACCTAGAAAAGAGTTAAATGCCAACTGTTTCAGCTTTGTTTTGGTTTCTCCATCTGAACACTCAACACATAAGTCACTTAATTCCATCTCACAAGCACAGAAGATGGAAGGAACTGTGTATGAATCCAGCAGGGCAAATGGTTAAGTGGAAAAAACACACCCTGGTAACCGAGGAAACAGGTGCTCCAGTGTGTGAGAAGCAGCTCTTCCTACTTAGTCTCTGGTCATCCCTGAGTGGGTCATTTAAACATTTTGCACTTCAGTTTCCTTACCTGAAGAATGGGAATAATAAAGCTTTCTTCACAGGTTTATAACATAGTTTTACAAAGGAAGCACTCTCTGCATATAACCTGCCAGAGTTCCAGGGGTATTGTGGTGGAAGAGATGAAAAGTTAGCAACACTGTTAAATGCCAACAAGTGAAATGCTCTTTTGCACTGACATGGATGTACTCACTCACACGTTCTCTCTCACAGACACGTATGCAGAAAATCAAATCATTTCCCAAACCCAAATTAAAAACCCAACCAGCAGAGACCTAAGAGTAGAGAAGCTAAACGCACCAAGGGGGGGCTCTATACTATGGTCTAGGAGAAGACAAAATGCATACCTAATGTGCACATGTTATACCTAACAAACAAAAATATGATGTTTGAAAAGCTCTCTAAATAATTTACCTTTTCTGGAAGATTAATGCCTGACAATGTGAGAGTGTATAAAATGTATCACTATGTTAATAGAACTTGAAGGTCACTTTTCAGATATCCTGCTTTATTTCTGCAGTTTAGAATTAAATTCCCACTTTTTGTTTCAGGTACACATGTCAAGTAATTACCTCTTCATCCTCTATATTACTAATTTTCATCACATTTTAAAACACTTTCTTTAAAAAGTCTTTCTTTTATGATTTGGCATCTTTGAAAATTCTCTAACTGCTGGCTGGCAATTGAATGCACTTGATATTGTCTCTTAAACATCAAAAACAGTAAGAGGTACAAACTTTCAGTTATAAGACAAGTAAGTCACAGGGATGTAAAATACAGCATGAGGAATACTGTAAATAATATAATAACTGTATAGTAATAGATGGTGAGTATTTTGTAATATATGTATAAATTATATATTACATTAATATACTATACTTACCATGGTGAGCATTTTGTAATGTATATAGTTGTCAAAACCATAATATTGTATAACTGAAGCTAATATGTCAACTCTATAACAATTAAAAAATAAAATAAATTTTAATTACTTAATTTTAAAAACATCAAAATCAAGATTATTATTGGCAATACACACATCAAGCAAATTGTCCATGGGCCTAAGTTGGTATCTGTATCATTTTGAGATTTTTATAAGGGAAACTTTAAAAATTCACAATTAAATGTATATTTTCATTTATATGGAGATTATATGCTGTCATGTTTTGAAATTATTACCTACTCGCTAGTTAACCAAAATAACCCTGAAAGGAAAATTAAATAAGCATTTAAAAATGTACATTCAGAATATTTCAAAATATTCTGATTAATAATTGTCAAGGTTTATACCCATATAGGAGGTAGAAGAGCATGATGGTTGAGTCAGACGCAGATTTCAATTCTCCATCTGCCACTTAGGAACTGTGTGACATTACTTTAACCTCTGAGTTATCTCAAATTACTTAACCTCTGAGATTCATTTCCTTCTATGTAAAATGGTGATTTTTATAGTACATGTACGTGTTTGTAAAATGGATTGTTGTGAGAATTAAATGACATATGCTTTTCCCACCATCTGAATCACAGGAAGTACTAAATAAATGGCATCTAATTAGCTATAACCATACCGTACACATTCATCTTCAAAAAAAAAACATATCACCATATCTTATTAGTCACCGGAAGTCAAACTCCAGAGTTCTACAAAATAAGACATGTCTTCTTCAGCCACTCAGATACCCACATGTCAATCAGAAAGGTGCATTAGGCCCATGGCATCTCTGTCCCTGGAGCAAATAGTTGGAAAACATTAAGACAAGAACACGCCTAGAAAATAAGACATCAGAAACACTACATATATTTAGGGGCTTTTTTTTTATTTCGACAAATTGTTTTACAGATTTGTTTCTGATCCCGAATCTAGG
>JAVSCE010019017.1:0-19851 GCA_032199065.1 Smutsia gigantea
AGATGACCTCAAAGATTCCTTTCAGCATGATCTAAAACTATTATAAAATTCACACAATCCTGGTTTTTTCTCATGCTTTCCCTTTAATAGTCAACAGAAGTAAGTAGTGTTTGATAGTGTAGCATTTTGAATGAAGAAAATGATCATACTTGCAATATGTTCATGATGCTCCATTATCACATAATGGGAATTCTTTAGTATTTTTAATGAATGTGGCTGTCTTCAAGTGGATTTGTCTTTTTATTTTACCGAAGCTATGTCTGTCTGTATGCATATAATAAAATGTTTTATGGAAAATTTAGACCTACATAAATAAGACTAGTTGCCTTTTTATTCATGTATTAAATATCCTTCTATTTGAGATCGGGGTATAAAAAACTTGGGTAACTGAGTTAAAGATATTTCATTCATTGAAGTTACTTATTTTAGAAATTAAACAATGGTCATGTATTTTTTAAATAAGTTGATTCAGCTGTTTTTTCATTTTCTAAGCTAGTAATCTTTTGGGTTAGGAGATAAATGAGAAAAATGTAAACCATGTTTTTAAGAAGGTTGGAACACCTTGTGAGGCGAATGGGAAAGTTATCACAGTATATCCTCACCATCCTAATCAGGGTCTTCAAAACCCCAAGGTAGAGAAATTTTCCCTGAAGAAATTTAAGATGTTATGGGGGAAATATAGTTAAGGAGTCTGAGGTCGTGAATGAACACTTAAAAATTCTTAAAAACTTTTAATATCCACCCATTGAAAGATTAAATAAAATATATCAAACATTATCAATAACGTCTTAAGCAATTCAATTTGAAATAACGGATACTGTAGAATTAGTTTCCATATACAATTCCTTTCTTGAAATAAACCTTTCAGGATTTCCAATTTAGGGACATTGTGGGGGAAGTATTTATAAATCCTAAGAGGCATATTTTAGGATGTCTTGTTTAGAACCTTTCTTATTTACACTTAAGTTACTAACTCCAACTTCTGGTTCCACTGTTGTTCTAGAGACAACTTGGATGTTTGATATATATATATGAGAAAAGCTTTTAGTAACCTTTATTTAACTCACTCAGCTTGCTATAGCCAAGAGGGTATTTATAGATCTTTTCCACCCATGACAATTTTATGCCAGTACTCAGGAGAACATAACATAATGGAACACTGACTTGGCTCTTTCGCTCTCTTTCTTAATCTCCTTTCCTTCCCTGTGATTCTAGATCGAATGCTGGAAATTTGTTTTGTCTCAGCTTCTAAGTGCACTGCAAATAATCTCTTACTTCTACTCTGCCATCTCTTTATTTCCCTTCTCTTTTATCTTCCAAACCTGCAGTTCCCTCTTTCACAAAGTACCTCCAAAAAGAACAACTTAGAATTTGTTACACTCAAGTAGAAGTTTTCACCAAAAGTTTTAAAATCTGTGAATATATGTATATATTGGAATTCCACATAATGACAGAGTTATACTGTATATATCTGATAAAAGAAATTTTTGGGTCCCCTCAGCCAAGCATTGTCCCAGGTTCATAGGCTATGCTAAATATTTATTTTTGAACAGATTAGGTACTTAGCATGTAAACAGTGTGCAGCAGACTATAAATTCTGAAAGAGTTCAGAAAAAGAATAGTAGAAAGAGACTTGTGATAATTTAAAGACAAAGCAAAGAGAGCTTGAAAGAGGGTGGTAGAGGGAATGGGGAGTAAGATGAATATAGGGAAATTGTGAATTCACCACAGCCAAGCAAATGACACAGAGAGGTGTTTTGTAGTTTTCAAGGGGTTCCTCGGCAAAGGATTGTCCCCGGATTTCCAGGTTTGGGAATCTTTTCTGAAGTTAATTCCTTATCTTGTTTAAAGGTTCATTTAGGTTCTTATCTTTTAGTAAGTTGTTATATCCTTAGATTTGAGCAGGTTCTTAACTATATTTGATCCCTCTTATTAAAGGACAAAAAAGTTCTTTTGAGACCACTTATCTGGGTATTAATTAGCAAGTCAAATTTCATTTATGCCTGCATGATATACTATTAACTTCCAAAGGAAAGATATTTATGAAAATGGTGATGAATGAGCTGTGTGGGTTTTGTCCTGGAGGGGAGGGCAGGGGAACTGTAAAAATTAGGGAAAAGAGAAACAGGAAATCAAGAGACTGATAATAATAATAAGGAAGATGATAAGAGTATTAAACAAGGAATATTAAAACGCATTTTAAAAGCATTCAAATGCCTGATGTATACTTAATAATACAGTGTTTGTTGTGGACAAATAAGAGAAGTATGTGATTTGATTTTTGTTATCAAATCATTTATTAAGTATGGTCATGGGCCTTTCTCTCTGGAAACTTTTTTTTTAATTTCACCAGAGAACTGTATAACAATTCTGGCAACCATAAACAGACTTTCTCTATAAAGCCAGATTATTATGAGATACTGACTGAGTGAACAAGAAAAGTGGAGTGATTTTGATGCTAGAAATATCAGACTGTTTCAGCTTGGCACATCTATTTGCATTATTGAGAATATTCCACTGATTTCTTTAAGGGGTCAGTTTTGCCTCCCACAGGACATTCGGTAATATCTGAAGACATTTTGGTTGTCACAGTTGGGTTGGGAGTGTTTACTAGCATCTAGTGGGTAGAAGCCAGAGATGCTACTAAATAATTCATAGGACAGCACCCCTATAACAAAGAATTTTCTGGCCCCAAATGTCAGTAGTGTCAAGATTGAGAAGCCCTGGAATCTAAAACAGGCAAGTGCTCCCCTGGGCAATTTTAGAGACCTGGGTCAATTTCTTCCTTTTTTCTGGGCTTGACCAGGCCAGGTACTGTCCTTTTGTTAACACGCTTTCTTCCAACACAACAATACACTTGATTGTCACTGATTTCTTTATTGTGTTCCTATCCTAAGAGTTTATCTTTAGATGCTTTTATTAGACAAATGTTTCTAAATAGTTCTACCCATATTCTCTGACAGTGGCTTTTTTCTGCTAAAGTTATTTATCTCATGTTTCCTTTTACTAATTTAATCCTTGGAGGATCACTCTACTTCCAAATTCTGAGGGCCTCTGGATATGATTCCTAGGTACTTTATTTTGCAACAAGGCTTTTCATGTGCTTTAAGGTACTTCATGTCCCAAGTTTGGCATAAGTTAGTTCTTGAGTCTAGGATTTTTTTCTGATAGTGTTTGAATCTATTCTAATTTTTTTTATGCAAGATTTTTTTGACAGTATTTGAACCTGTTCTGATTTTTCTATACACAAAACCTTTATTTAACTAAAATGTTTGAAAGGAAAAAACATCTAGGAGTTATTTCTGTTACAATAATTTTACCACTGCTTATAGATGAAGAATGCCCTACATATAACAGCTGCATACAAAAATGGTTTTATAATGTAAGTTTTATAATAATTGGAAAACAATTGAAATTCTAGAATGAAAATAGGCATGTGAAGACTTCTGTTTAGTTTTATTGTTATTGTTAAACAGTACAAAATACTCATTGGAATATAAAGATAAAAGTTGAATGAGCATTCCACTGATGGAGAAAGGGGGATATTTCAAAGAACCAGTTTATTTTTCCTTAACCCTCCTCAATTTGATGTTAATCTAAACATATTGGCTGTTTACTAAAATACAAACGCAGTATACCTGTGTGTACTTGCTACTTAATGTACGATAAAGGAATAGGGTGGGAAAGCAAAAATATAGAAAAAAAACTATTGTGTAGTAGTCAGGATGTGTGTGTGTGTTGGGAATTCATCATGCTTGAGAAGTGAAGTTCTGGAGGAAGAACACATTTACTTTTTAGTAGATACTTCCTGTTTGTTTCTTGTACACATCAGTTTATATCTTCATCATCCATTTTCATCTGTGCAAGTGTTTCAATCAGACCTAAAACAGATCTTCTTCATTGATCAGTTGTTTCATGAGCCAAAACAGTAGGCTTTCATTAGTTCACTAAGTGATATATTCTTGAACTGCACCACAGAACCCTCCTACGCATCACTTCAAATGTTTATGGTTATTATTTTTTAAGCCTTGACTCCTTGCTTGGCTCCTTTTTGTCAGCTGTGGAAAGCGTTGGTGTTGCAGCTTCTGCCTCACAACACCAGGTCCTCACTGTTTGAGCACACAGCCCCCATCAGTAAGCCTGTTTGAATTCTGGAGATATCTTACCTTAGCAAAGAAACGTTTATGTGTTTGAAGAGACCACTCTTCTGAGACTAGAAATTCCAGGGTAACTGAGTGTACTGCTTTGATGCTGTGAACTACCCAGTTAATCTGGAGGAAGGGATTCGTGTTGACCAATGAGCAGGACAGCTTTTCCTTAATTGCTTATTTCTGAATAATCTATTTTAATTAAACTTTAAAAAGTACTGTTATGTGGTAAATAGAGTTAAAATAGTACAAAATAATGAATGTGCTATGAAAGTTAAAAATGTCTGTTTCTGGTCTTCATAGAGTTAACCATTGATAACAGTTTCAGATTTAGCTGTTAGTAAAGTGTTTCTCAACAATTCTGAAGTGGCATTTTTGGCAGTACTGTACTTTGCCGTGTGGGATTGGCCTGAACACAACTTAATGTTTAGTGTCCCTGTTCTCTGCCAAGCCATTGGGACGTCAAAAATGCCATCATTCATTTCCAGATGCTTGTGGGGGAAGGGCATGGTACTTACCTTGGGTGAGAATATTGTAATTTTAAAATTATACCATATATCTTAGACAATGCATCTTTTCAACTTTACACAGTAACTTCATTGACCCCACTATAAAATAATATTTGAGCACATGTGTGCTTCTCAAGGGAAGCCCAGAGAAAATCCAGTTGGAAGAACTGTATTTGTCTCTGATGTCTGAGCTCACAAAGTTTACTCAGTCTTAATCTGCTTTCCTTTATGACGGTGTTACTGTTCTGTGTTTTCAGTTACCTTTTTTTTTCTTGAGTGTTTTGTGATATTTGAGTTGTGATATGATGCTTGGTGAGGGTTTATTCAGAGGGTTCTGTACAGCCTGTTAGAGGGCACATTTCTCTAAGGAAGGAAGATTTGCTGAGGCTTTTCTTGGGCACCTTTGTAACTTCTGTGCTTAGGGTTTCCTAAACTAAGTAGGTATATTGGAACCCTGAATCCTTGAGAATAGGTAGTGGTTACAAATTCTCAGGTGGTATTTCCCCTTAATATGGAGTCCAAGCTGAGACAGGTTAATTTCCTCATTGTCTTCCTTGGCAGCATCTGTAAGCTCTCAGCTTTAAGTTGCAGTTCTCCATCTTGAAGCGACCAAGGCCTAGATTGCCGCCTCTGAACTTCTAGGTATTGAAATCTGCAAACACCCCAGGGTAGCCATGACTTCAGCATCTCCTTACCAGTTTATTTTAATCTTCTTCATGTTGGCCGATGGATGTTTTCATAGGGACTTGTTTTTGTATCTGAGATGATATTTTTGGTGTTTATTTAGTATTTCTAGCCATTTTTTAAATGAGGCAATTATTTTCAAATTATGAAGTCTAATTTTTTGTTGGACTTGACAAACCTCATTCATCTGCTTTCAAATTTATAGAAATTTCCTAGAATTTCTGGTTTGCTAATCTCTTTCATTTCTCCCCCATCTTACCTCTAGTATTGTTAGCATTTTATTCTTTTCAAAGTGTCTTTCCTGTCATTTCAGTGGTACTTTAAAAGAGGGAATGTAGGTATGTGTGCTCAGTCTTCCACTTTGGCTGGCAGCTTATCTAATAGTTTTCAGAAGTAAGCCAGTTAGGGCTGACTGATGTGATTGAAAGTGAATCTCTGTAAATGCCTTTCCATTTAATTGTGATTTTGTTTTATTTTTTGTCTTATAATTTATTTTGGTATCATTAATCTACAATTAAATGTGCAATATTATGGTTATTAAACTACCCCCTTCATCAGGTCCCCCCAACCAACCCCATTACAGTCACTGTCCATCAGCGTAGTGAGATGCTGTAGAATCACTACTTGTCTTCTCTGAGTTGTACAGCCCTCCCTGTGCCCCTCCCATCATTACATCTGCTAATCGTAATGCCCCTTTTTCCCCCTTATCCCTCCCTTCCCAACCATCTTCCCAGTCCCTTTCCCTTTGGTAACTATTAGTCTGTTCTTGGGTTCTATGAGTCTGCTGCTGTTTTGTTCCTTCAGTTTTTTTCTTTGTTCTTATACTCCACATATGAGTGAAATCATTTGATACTTGTCTTTTTCGGCTTGGCTTATTTCACTGAGCATAAATACCCTCTAGCTCCATCCATGTTGTTGCAAATGGTAGGATTTGTTTTCTTCTTATGGCTGAATAATATCCCATTGTGTATATGTACCACCTCTTGTTTATCCATTCATCTACTGATGGACACTTAGGTTGCTTCCATTTCTTGGCTATTGTAAATAGTGCTGCGATAAACATAGGGGTGCATATGTCTTTTTCAAACTGGGCTGCTGAATTCTTAGGGAAAGTTCCTAGGAGTGGAATTCCTGGGTCAAATGGTATTTCTATTTTGAGTTTTTTGAGGAAGCTCCATACTGCTTTCCACAATGGTTGAACTAATTTGCAGTCTCACCAGCAGTGTAGGAGGGTTCCCTTTTCTCCACATCCTCGCCAACATTTGTTGTTGTTTGTGTTTTGGATGTTGGCTATCCTCACTAGTGTGAGGTGATATCTCATTGTGGTTTTAATCTGCATTTCTCTGATGATTAGCGATGTGGAGCATCTTTTCATGTGCCTGTTGGCCATCTGAATTTCTTCTTTAGAGAAGTATCTATTCATGTCCTCTGCCCATTTCTTAATAAGATTATTTGCTTTTTGTTTGTTAAGGTGCATGAGTTCTTTATATATTTTGGATGTGAACCCCTTATCAGATATGTCATTTATGAATATATTCTCCCATACTGTAGGATGTCTTTTTGTTCTACTGAAGGTGTCCGTTGCTGTACAGAAGCTTTTCAGCTTGATATAGTCCCACTTGTTCATTTTTGGTTTTGTTTCCTTTGCTCGGGGAGATATGTTCATAAAGAAGTCACTCATGTTTATTAAGTCCAAGAAATTTTGCCTGTTTTTTTCTAAGAGTTTTATGCTTTCATGACTTAATTCAGGTCTTTGATCCACCTTGAGTTTACCTTTGTGTATGGGGCTAGACAGTAGTCCAGTTTCATTCTCTTACATGTAGCTGTCCAGTTTTTCCAACACCAGCTGCTGAAGAGGCTGTCATCTCCCCATTGTATATCCAAGGCTCCTTTATCAAATATTAATTGACTGTATATGTTTGGGTTAATGTTTGGATTTTCTATTCTATTCCACTTGTCTGTGGGTCTGTTTTTGTGCCAATACCAAATTGTATTGATTACTGTGGCTATGTAGTAGAACTTGAAGTCAGGGAGCGAGCTTATTTCCCCATTTTATTGCTCCTTCTCAGGATTGCTTTGGCTATTCGGGGTCTTTTGTGGTTCCATATGAATTTTAGAATTATTTGTTCCAGTTCATTGAAGAAAGCTGTTGGTATTTTGATAGGGATTGCGTTGAACCTGTAGATTGCTTTAGGTAGTATACCCATTTTGACAATATTTATTCTTCCTAGCCAAGAGCATGGGATGCATTTCCATTTGTTAGTGTCCTCTTTAATTTCTCTTAGGAGTATCTTGTAGTTTTCAGAGTACAGGTCTTTCACTTCCTTCGTTAGGTTTATTCCTAGGTATTTTATTCTTTTTGATGCAATTGTGAATGGAATTGTTTTTCTGATTTCTCTTTCTGTTAGTTCATCGTTAGTGTATAGGAAAGCCACGAATTTCTGTGTGTTAATTTTGTATCCTGCAACTTTGCTGAATTCAGATATTAGTTCTACTAGTTTTGGAGTGGAGTCTTTAGGGTTTTTTATGTACAGTATCATGTCATCTCCAAATAGTGACAACTTGACTTCTTCTTTACCAATCTGGATGCCTTGTATGTCTTTGTTTTGTCTGATTGCTGTGGCTAGGACCTCCGGTACTATGTTGAATAACAGTGGAGAGAGTGGGCATCCCTGTCTTGTTCCCGATCTTAGATGAAAAGCTTTCATCTTCTTGCTGTTAAGTATGATGTTAGCTGTGGGTTTGTCATATATGGCCTTTTTGATGTTGAGGTACTTGCTCTCTGTACCCATTTTGTTGAGAGTTTTAATCATGAATGGATGCTGAATTTTGTCAAATGCTTTTTCAGCATCCATGGAGATGATCATGTGGTTTTTGTTCTTCTTTTTGTTGATGTGGTTGATGATGTTGATGGATTTTCGAATGTTGTACCATCCTTGCATCCCTGGGATGAATCCCACTTGATCATGCTGTATGATCCTCTTGATGTATTTTTTTCTTTACTCTTTTATTTTATTTTGTTTTTATTTTTTTAATATAATTTATTTTATTATCATTAATCTACAATTACATGTGCAATATTACGGTTATTAAACTACCCCTTCATCAGGTCCCCCCCCACCAACCCCATTACAGTCACTGTCCATCAGCGTAGTGAGATCCTATAGAATCACTACTTGTCTTCTCTGAGTTGTACTGCCCTCCCTGTGCCCCCCCAACATTACATCTGCTAATTGTCATGCCCCTTTTTCCCTCTTATCCCTCCCTTCCCGCCCATTTTTCCCAGTCCCTTTCCCTTTGGTAACTATTAGTCTATTCTTGGGTTCTGTGAGTCTGCTGCTGTTTTGTTCCTTCAGTATTTTTTCTTTGTTCTTATACTCCACATATGAGTGAAATCATTTGATACTTGTCTTTTTCGGCTTGTCTTATTTCACTGAGCATAATACCCTCTAGCTCCATCCATGTTGTTGCAAATGGTAGGATTTGTTTTCTTCTTATGGCTGAATAATATCCCATTGTGTATATGTACCACATCTTCTTTATCCATTCATCTACTGATGGACACTTAGGTTGCTTCCATTTCTTGGCTATTGTAAATAGTGCTGCAATAAACATAGGGGTGCATCTGTCCTTTCAAATTGGGCTGCTGCATTCTTAGGGTAAATTCCTAGGAGTGGAATTCCTGGGTCAAATGGTATTTCTATTTTGAGTTTTTTGAGGAACCTCCATACTGCTTTCCACAATGGTTGAACTAATTTGCAGTCTCACCAGCAGTGTAGGAGGGTTCCCTTTTCTCCACATCCTCGCCAACATTTGTTGTTGTTTGTGTTTTGGATGTTAGCCATCCTCACTGGTGTGAGGTGATATCTCATTGTGGTTTTAATCTGCATTTCTCTTATGATTAGCGATGTGGAGCATCTTTTCATGTGCCTGTTGGCCATCTGAATTTCTTCTTTGGAGACGTGTCTGTTCATGTCCTCTGCCCATTTCTTAATTGGATTATTTGCTTTCTGTTTGTTAAGGTGCATGAGTTCTTTATATATTTTGGATGTCTATCCTTTATCAGATACGTCATTTATGAATATATTCTCCCATACTGTAGGATGTCTTTTTCTTCTACTGATGGTGTCCCTTGCTGTACAGAAGCTTTTCAGCTTGATATAGTCCTACTTGTTCATTTTTGCTTTTGTTTCCCTTGCCCGGGGAGATATGTTCATGAAGAAGTTGCTCATGTTTATGTCCAAGAGATTTTTGCCTATGTTTTTTTCTAAGAGTTTTATGGTTTCATGAGTTACATTCAGGTCTTTGATCCACCTTGAGTTTTCCTTTGTGTATGGGGTTAGACAGTAGTCCAGTTTCATTCTCTTACATGTAGCTGTCCAGTTTTTCCAACACCAGCTGCTGAAGAGGCTGTCATCTCCCCATTGTATATCCAAGGCACTTTTATCAAATATTAATTGACTGTATATGTTTGGGTTAATGTTTGGATTTTCTATTCTGTTCCACTTGTCTGTGGGTCTGTTTTTGTGCCAATACCAAATTGTCTTGATTACTGTCGCTTGTAGTAGAGCTTGAAGTCAGGGAGTGTAATTCCCCCTGTTTTATTCCTCCTTCTCAGGATTGATTTGGCTATTCGGGGTCTTTTGTAGTTCCATATGAATTTTAGAATTATTTGTTCCAGTTCATTGAAGAAAGCTGTTGGTAGTTTAATAGGGATTGCATTGAATCTCTAGATTGCTTTAGGTAATATAGCCATTTTGACAATATTTATTCTTCTTTGCCAGGAGCATGGGAGGCATTTCCATTTGTTAGTGTCCTCTTTAATTTCTCTTAGGAGTGTCTTGTAGTTTTCAGAGTACAGGTCTTTCACTTCCTTCGTTAGGTTTATTCCTAGGTATTTTATTCTTTTTGATGCAATTGTGAATGGAATTGTTTTTCTGATTTCTCTTTCTGTTAGTTCATCATTAGTGTATAGGAAAGCAACAGATTTCTGTGTGTTAATTTTGTATCCTGCAAATTTGCTGAATTCAGATATTAGTTCTAGTAGTTTGGGAATGGAATCTTTAGGGTTTTTTATGTACAGTATCATGTCATCTGCAAATAGTGACAATCTGACTTCTTCTTTACCAATCTGGATGCGTTGTACGTCTTTGTTTTGTCTGATTGCTGTGGCTAGGACCTCCAGTACTATGTTGAATAACAGTGGAGAGAGTGGGCATCCCTGTCTTGTTCCTGAACTTAGATGAAAAGCTTTCAGCATCTCGCCGTTAAGTATGATGTTAGCTGTGGGTTTGTCATATACGGCCTTTATGATGTTGAGGTACTTGCCGTCTATACCCATTTTGTTTAGAGTTTTAATCATGAATGGATGCTGAATTTTGTCAAATGCTTTTTCAGCATCTATGGAGATGATCATGTGGTTTTTGTTCTTCTTTTTGTTGATGTGGTGGATGATGTTGATGGATTTTCGAATGTTGTACCATCCTTGCATCCCTGGGATGAATCCCACTTGATCATGGTGTATGATCCTCTTGATGTATTTTTGAATTCGGTTTGCTAATATTTTGTTGAGTATTTTTGCATCTACGTTCATCAGGGATATTGGTCTGTAATTTTCTTTTTTGGTGACGTCTTTGCCCGGTTTTGGTATTAGAGTGATGCTGACTTCATAGAATGAGTTTGGAAGTATTCCCTCCTCTTCTATTTTTTTGGAAAACTTTGAGGAGAATGGGTGTTATTTCTTCTCTATATGTGTGGTAGAATTCAGAGGTGAATCCATCAGGCCCAGGGGTTTTGTTCTTGGGTAGTTTTTTGATTACCAATTCGATTTTGTCGCTGGTGATTGGTCTGTTTAGTTTTTCTGTTTCTTGCTTGGTCAGTCTTGGAAGGTTGTATTTTTCCAAGAAGTCGTCCATTTCTTCTATGTTTTCCAGCTTGTTAGCATATAGATTCTCATAATATTCTCTTATGATTTTTTGTATTTCTGTGGGATCCGTCGTGATTTTTCCTTTCTCATTTCTGATTGTCTTTATTTGTGTAGATTCTCTTTTTCTCTTAATGAGTCTGGCCAGGGGTTTATCTATTTTGTTTATTTTTTCCAAGAACCAGCTCTTGGTTTCATTGATTTTTTTCTATTGTTTTATTCTTCTCAATTTTATTTATTTCTTCTCTAATCTTTATTGTGTCCCTCCTTCTGGTGAGTTTGGGCCTCATTTGTTCTTCTTTTTCCAATTTCAGTAATTGTGTCTTTAGACTATTCATTTGGGAATGTTCTTCCTTCTTTAAATAGGCTGGATTGCAATATACTTTCCTCTTAGAACTGCCTTTGCTGCGTCCCACTGAAGTTGTGGCTTTGTGTTGTTGTTGTCATTACTCTCCATATATTCTTTGATTTCTGTTTTGATTTGGTCGTTAACCCATTGATTAATTAGGAGAGTGTTGTTAAGTCTCCATGTATTTGTGAGCCTTTTTGATTTCTTTCTAAAATTTATTTCTAGTTTTATACCTTGGTGATCTGAGAAGTTGGTTGGTAGGATTTCAATATTTTTGAAATTACTGAGGTTCTTTTTGTGGCCTAGTATGTGGTCTATTCTGGAAAATGTTCCATGTGCACTTGAGAAGAATGTGTATCCTGTTGCTTTTGGGTGTAGAGTTCTGTAGATGTCTGCTAGGTCCATCTGTTCTAGTGTGTTGTTCAGTGCCTCTGTGTCTTTACTTATTTTCTGTCTGGTTGATATGTCTCTGGAGTGAATGGTGTGTTGAAGTCTCCTAAGATGAATGCATTGCCTTCTTATTTCCTCCTTTAATTCTGTTAGTATTTGTCTCACATATGCTGGCGCTCCTGTGTTGGGTGCATATATATTTATAATGGTTATATCTTCTTGTTGGACTGACCCCTTTATCATTATGTAATGTCCTTCTTTATCTTTTGCTACTTTCTTTGTTTTGAAGTCTATTTTGTCTGATACAAGTACTGCAACACCTGCTTTTTTCTTTTTGTTGTTTGCATCAGATATCTTTTTCCATCCCTTCACTTTTAGTCTGTGTATATCTTTGGATTTGAGGTGAGTTTCTTGTAGGCAGCATATAGATGGGTCTTGCTTTTTTATCCATTCTGTTAATCTGTGTCTTTTGATTGGTGCATTCAGTCCATTTACATTTAGGGTGATTATTGATAGATATGTACTTATTGCCATTGCTGGCTTTAGATTCGTGGGTACCAAGGGTTCAATGGTTGCTTCTTTACTATCTAACAATCTAACCTTAACTTTCTTGTTAAGTTATTGTAAACAGAGTCTGATGTTTCTTTATTTCTCTCCGTTCTTATTCCTCCTCCTCCATTCTTTCTATAATAGGTGTTTTATTCTTTGCCTTTAGTTCGTATTTGGATGGTCTGCTTTGTTTGCTATGATTTTATTTCTCTGGTGACATCTTTTTAGCCTTAGGTGTGCGTCCATCTGTGGTGGTTTATGAGAGGCAAACTCTCTCAACTTTCGTTTGTCTGGAAATTATGTAATCCCTCCATCATATTTAAATGATAATAGTGCTGGATACAATATTCTTGGTTCGAGGCCCTTCTGTTTCATAATGTTAAATATATCATGCCACTCTCTTCTGGCCTCTAAGGTTTCTGTTGAGAAGTCTGATGATATTCTGATGGATTTTCCTTTGTAGGTGATCTTTTTTCTCTCTCTAGCTGCCTTTAATACCCTGTCTTCACCTTTGATCTTTGCCATCTTAATTATTATGTGTCTTGGTGTTGTCTTCCTTGGGTCCCTTGTGTTGGGAGATCTATGAGCTTCGGTGGTCTGCGAGACTACTTCCTTCCCCAGCGAGGGAAAGTTTTCAGCAATTATTTCTTCAAAGACACTTTCTATCCCTTTTTCTCTCTCTTCTTCCTCTGGTACTCCTATAATGTGAATATTGTTCCGTTTGGATTGGTCACACAATTCTCTTGATATTCTCTCATTCCTAGAAATCCTTTTATCTCTCTCTGACTCAGCTGCTCTGTTCTCCTGTTCTCTGTTTTCCATTCCATTAACAGTCTCTTGCATCTCATCCATTCTGCTGTTAAGCCCGTCGATCGCGTGTCTGATTTCTTCATTGTCTTTCCTCAGTTCCCTCACTTCCTCCCTCAGCTCTTGCACATTTCTCTGTAGGTCCATCAGCATGGTTATGACTTTTATTCTGAATTCTTTTTCAGGAAGTCTGTGCATTTCCATCCCTTCAGACTCCCTCTCTGGGGTTGTCTGGTTGATTTTGTTCTGAACCATATTCCTCTGTCTTTTCATGGCTATAGAATTGGTCACTGATAGTTGCCACGTATGTCAGCTGGGCTCTTTAAGACTTTAAAAAAAGAAGAAAAAAAGGAAAAAAAAGAAGAAAGAAAGAAAGAAAAAAAAGAAAAAAGAGAGAAGAGAAAAAGCAAAAACAAAACAAAAAACAAAACAAAACAAAAAAACAAGAAAAAAATGCCCACCGGACGTAGATTCTGTGGGAATGCTGTAGGTGGCGCTATTGCCTCACTATTCCACAGCTGTGACGCACCGCTCTGCAGGGCCCTTCATAGCTCTGGCAGAGGTGGGAACGAATAGGAGGCTGTTGATCTCAGTGAGAAGTGTACGTACGGCTACGCTTCTTCAGTCGCCATCTAAGGCGTCTCAAACTCCCCAGGACTCCCTGCCTGCTGGGCTGAGTGTGCTGGGGCGATCCGGCTCCTCCGCTGGGCTCCTGTCTCTTTAGGACCGCTGAAGAAAGCGCACGCTTTTTTTTTTTCCTTCCCGGGAGCCAGCTGCAAGCACCCTGGCGCGTTCCCTGCTCAGAATCTGCCCCTCTGTGTCTCCAATCTCCGCTGCACTGCGCAATGTGGGTCAGCGCTCCCCGTGCAGATCACCGGGGCTGGCTACTTCGCGGGGTGTACTTCCACTCCCTCCTGGCTCTGAATCCTCTCCTCCCGCCGGTGCGCTGGGGTGGGGGAGGGCTCGGTTCCCGCCGGGTCGCGGCTCCGTGTCTTACCCGCCTCTTGGGGTGCCGAGTCCTCTCGGGTGTAGCTGCACGCTGTGCGCTTTCCTGTGTATTCTCGTCTCTCTTTTAGGAATAGATGTATTTGCTGTGTTTTTGTAGATAAATATAGTGTTGGGAGGAGATTTCTGCCACCCTGCTCACACCACCATCTTCCCAGAAGTTCTCTTGATGTATTTTTGAATTCGGTGTGCTAATATTTTGTTGAGTATTTTTGCATCTATGTTCATCAGGGATATTGGTCTGTAATTTTCTTTTTTGGTGAGATCTTTGCCCGGTTTTGGTATTAGAGTGATGCTGGCTTCATAGAATGAGTTTGGAAGTATTCCCTCCTCTTCTATTTTTTGAAAAGCTTTAAGGAGAATGGGTGTTATTTCTTCTCTATATGTCTGGTAGAATTCAGAGGTGAATCCATCTGGTCTGGGGTTTTGTTCTTCGGTATTTTTTGATTACCGATTCAATTTCGTTGCTGGTGATTGGTCTGTTAATTTTTCTGTTTCTTGCTTGGTCAGTCTTGGAAGGTTGTATTTTTCTAAGAAGTTGTCCATTTCTTCTATGTTTTCCAGCTTGTTAGCATATAGATTCTCATAATATTCTCTTATAATTCTTTGTATTTCTGTGGGGTCCGTCGTGATTTTTCCTTTCTCATTTCTGATTCTGTTTATGTTTGTAGATTCTCTTTTTCTCTTAATGAGTCTGGCTAGGGGTTTATCTATTTTGTTTATTTTTTCAAAGAAACAGCTCTTGGTTTCATTGATTTTTTTTCTATTGTTTTATTCTTCTCAATTTTTTTTATTTCTTCTCTGATCTTTATTGTGTCCCTCCTTCTGGTGACTTTGGGTCTCATTTGTTCTTCTTTTCCCTATTTCAGTAATTGTGTTTTTAGACTATTCATTTGGGAATGTTCTTCCTTCTTTAAATAGGCTGGATTGCAATATACTTTCCTCTTAGAACTGCCTTCGCTGCGTCCCACAGAAGTTTTGTATCTTTGTGTTGTTGTTGTCATTAGTCTCCATATATTCTTTGATTTCTGTTTTGATTTGGTTGTTAACCCATTGATTTATTAGGAGAATGTTAAGTCTCCATGTATTTGTGGGCCTTTTTGGTTTCTTTCTGAACTTTATTTCTAGTTTATAGCTTTGTGATCTGAGAAGTTGGTTGGTAGGATTTCAATATTTTTGACTTTACTGAGGTTCTTTTTGTGGCCTAGTATGTGGTCTATTCTGGAAAATGTTCCATGTACACTTGAGAAAAATGTGTATCCTGTTGCTTTTGGGTGTAGAGTTCTGTAGATGTCTGTTAGGTCCATCTGTTCTAGTGTGTTGTTCAGTGCCTCTGTGTCTTTACTTATTCTCTGTCTGGTTGATCTGTCCTTTGGAGTGAGTGCTGTGTTGAAGTCTCCTAAAATGAATGCATTGCTGTGTATTTCCTCCTTTAATTCTGTTAGTATTTGTTTCACATATGCTGGCGCTTCTGTGTTGGGTGCATATATATTTATAATGGTTATATCTTCTTGTTGGACTGACCCCTTTATCATTATGTAATGTCCTTCTTTATCTCTTGCTTCTTTCTTCATTTTGAAATCTATTTTGTCTGATACAAGTACTGCAACACCTGCTTTTTTCTCCTTGTTGTTTGCATGAAATATCTTTTTCCATCCCTTCAGTTTTAGCCTGGTATATGTTTAGGTTTGACATGAGTCTCTTGTAAGCAGCATATAGATGGGTGTTGCTTTTTCATCCATTCTGTTACTCTGTGTCTTTTGATTGGTGCGTTCAGTCCATTTACATTTAGGGTGATTATTGATAGATACATACTTATTGCCATTGCTGGCTTTAGATTCATGGTTACCAAAAGTTCAAGGTTTACTTCTTTAGTATCTGACAATCTAACTTAACTTTCTTGTTAAGTTATTGTAAATATTGTCTGATGTTTCTTTATTTGTCTCCCTTCTTATTCTTCCTCCTCCATTCTTTATATACTAGGCATTTTATTCTTTGCCTTTAGTTAGTATTTGGATGATGTGCTTTGTTTGCTATGATTTTATTTTCTCTGGTGACATCTTTTTAGCCTTAGGGGTGCTTCCATCTAGAGCAGTCCGTTTAAGATATCCTCTAGTGGTGGTTTATGAGAGGCAAACTCTCTCAACTTTCGTTTGTCTGGAAATTGTGTAATACCTCCATCATATTTAAATGATAATCGTGCTGGATACAATATTCTTGGTTTGAGGCCCTTCTGTTTCATAAATATATCATGCCATTCTCTTCTGGCCTGTAAGGTTTCTGTTGAGACGTCTGATGATAGTCTGATGGGTTTTCCTTTGTAGGTGATCTTTTTTCTCTCTCTAGCTGCCATTAATACTCTGTCCTTATCTTTGATCTTTGGCATTTTAATTATTATGTGTCTTGGTGTTGTTTTCCTTGGGTCCCTTATTTTGGGAGATCTGTAGGCTTCTGTGGACTGCGAGAGTATTTCCTTCCCCAACATGGGGAAGTTTTCAGCCATTATTTCTTCAAAGACACTTTCTATCCCTTTTTCTCTCTCTTCTTCCTATGTACTCCTGTAATGCGAATATTGTTCTGTTTGGATTGGTCACACAGTTCTCTTAATATTCTTTCATTCCTAGAGATCCTTTTATCGCTCTCTGCCTCAGCTTCTCTGTATTCCTGTTCTCTGATTTCTATTCCATTAACAGTCTCTTGCATTTCATCCAGTGTGCTGTTAAGCCCGTCGATCGCTTGTCTCATTTCTGCATTGTCTTTCCTGACTTCCCTCACTTCCTCCCTCTGCTCTTGCACATTTCTCTGTAGATCCATCAGTATGGTTATGACTTTTATTTTGAAATCTTTTTCAGGAATATTGAGCATTTCCATCCCTTCAGGCTCCCTCTCTGCGGTTGTCTGGTTGATTTTAGACTTGAGTATATTACTCTGTCTTTTCATGGCTATAGAAGTCGTCGCTGGTAGATGCCATGTATGTCAGGTGGCCTCTTTAAGACTTTAAAAAGAAAAGAAAGAAGAAAAAATAAAAAACAAAGCAAAACTAACAAACAACAGAGAAAAGCCCACTGTGAGTAGATTCTGTGGGGATGCTGTAGGTGGCACTGTTGCTCTACTCTTCTGCAGCCGCAGCCGTGCCGTTCCGCAGGGCCCTTTATAGCTCTGGCTGCCTCGCGGGGTGCCGAGTCCTCTCAGGTGTAGCTGTAGGTTATGTGTTGTCCTATATCTTCTGGTTTCTTTTTTAGGAATATTTGTACTTGTTGTATTTTCATGAATACATATGGTTTTGGGAGGAGATTTCCGCCGCCCTGCTCACGCTGCCATCGTCGTGGTGTCTTAATTGTGATTTTAAAATTTGAATTTAGGAAACATGATCTTTGGCTGTGAAAGTGAAGAGACAGGGTTGGAAGATGAACTTCAGGCCTTTAACTGTGCTGTTGAGCAGGCCTTGCTGTCGTAGGGAGCAGTGTGGGGGTTATACCGTAATGTCTATGTATGGGGAGGACAAATCACATTACAGTGATGAGAAGCCACAATTTAAAATTACATGCAATAAATATTAACTGTAGTATGCATTCTTCTGGCATAATACTAAGAATTAGAGCCCAAAGATAAGTAAGATGCCGTTTCTGCTCTCAGAAAGCCCACTGATTTTGTGGTGGAGGCAGACGTGTAAATGAGAATACAGCTGATTTTCATTATTCATGGTAGTTCTATAGATGTTTATGTTCTATAAATGTTTATGTTCCTTAAATTCTCTGTGAACACTGAATTCATGAATACTGAACCATTGCTTCTAGGGGAAATACCAGGTTAGGCCCCTTTGAGCCTCTGATCACATTTTCATTAACTGCTCACTACATCACCTTGTTTTATGTGTTTTCTGTTTAAAGACACCATAGTATATATTATTGATTCATTAACATTGAATGGCCAACAGTAGTATAACTCATGCCTGAAGGAAGCCCATTGAACACTTGTGTCTTCTCTATATCTATAGGCAGGTATAGTCTTCTTGGGCTTAGACATCTCTTAAGCACTATGCTTGGAGGGACATTTTAGACAGAGAAATGGTCATGAAAAAAAGCACAAAACTGTGAAAAACATGGCACTAAATAAGTAGACCATGAAAAGGATACTGGGTTTTAGTGCAAGAGCTGAAACCAGAACGCAGAGCTTTACCTTGTTGCACCTAAGCTGGGATGTGCACCTTGGGCATACTTCTTGCTGCTCTGTGCCTGACTGCAAATGAAAGCTCTGCAAGTAGTGACCTTGGGGTTACAAATAAATTTTAACAAGTAGGAGAATTCACATATACAGAACCCACAAATAATGAGGATTGCTGTGCTATACAGTAAGTGCTATGTATTGTAAATCTGCTAGGATGGGTTAGGAAAGGTTTCTTTTGAGACAGTTAAGGTGAAGCTATAGTAGTCTGAAGCAGTGGATTTAGGGAATAACAAATGGCCCAGTGTGGTTGGAATTAAAAGGGTGCCTATAAGGAGGAGCAAGAGAGCATGTTTGGACACTTAAGGAGTGAAATGTGAGGCCATTATGCCATATTAAGGAATTTGGATTCTTAAAGGTGATGGGGATATGTTTTGGACATGTCGAGTTTATGGTGCTCATAGGACATCTTTACAGAGATGTAGCAAGGAGATAAGTCTGAAGCTCAGGAGATAAAACTTTAAGAGACATCCATATGTATTTATTAATGGATTAATAAATATCTGAATGCCTGCACATTCAGTCAAGGGGAGGAATGTGTCAAGGCACATTCCTAGTGCAAGGGGAGGAAGAATGATGAGCGCATTTCCACTGAGGAGACAAACAGCAAGCCAGATACTTTCAGATAAAGGCTATGATGAAACTGACAGGAGGGAGAGTGGCTAAGGGTATGTATGACGGGGGGGCTAGTGTGTATCGTGTGTTTGGGTTCACTTTCTGGGGAGGTGACATACTGGGACAAAAATGAAGAGAATAAGAACATGTGTGTAGATATCTGGGAAGATCATCTGAAGCAGAGAGAATAGAAAATGGTAAAGATGGGAAATGAGAGATGTTTGAGGAACAAAAGGAAGGCCAGTGCCACTGGAGATGAGCAGACAAGGAGGAGAGAGAGTTGTAGATGAGCTCAGAGGGCATGTGGAGTGCCAAATCATGAAGGCTCGTGTGGGCTGTGGCCCAGAGCCTAGAGATATTTCTAAGTGCAGTGGGAAGCCTTTGAGTGTTAGTGGAACACTAAGAAAACCTGTTTTACATTTTAAAATTTTGCCTCTAGCCTCTCTGAGATTATTGTTGAGAACTAGAATGAAAGTAGGGGACCAGTCGAGTGACTACTGAAGTAAGTGACTACACCAGAAATGATGGTGGCTCAGAGTAAAATGATAGTAGTGGAGAGGTGAGAGAGTCAGATTTGAGTCAGATACTTAAATTTATGTTTCTTTAATCACCCCCATGCGGCTGACTTTAAAAATCAGTTTGTCACTG